>LGUA01000830.1:0-10348 GCA_001660665.1 Emergomyces africanus | reverse complement strand
AAGTTTTAATCATTCTGAAAACATCGGTGCATAGAACCTTTTGCGTTTGCGTTTTCTTTTTTTCTTAACTCACTTTTTGATTGAAACCCTCGGTTAAATGCATTGGGACAAGAATGAAACAAGTAACTATGAAAAATTGATTTCAAAATTTTTAACTCACCCTAAGTATTTAAAACCGAAATATTATTATCAATCTCACATATCTTTATCTCAGATTATCTAGAATATAAATTATCTTTTAAAAATTAAATTATAAATTATAGTTACCTAGTTTTTTTCTATCACTCTCTGAAAGTTAATCTCTAAAATAAAGTAATATGCTTAAGATTAATATTAACATTAAATTAAAATAACTTCCTCTAAAACATCAACTTTCAAAAGAGTGATAACAGAAACTATGATTTATAATTTTGTGGTTGAAAGGAAAGCCATGCGTCCCGGAGCCACACTACGGGGTACAGAGTATATATGCCACTATGGCTAACCAATAGGCAACTATTGTTTACCGCAACCTTTTTGGTACTAGTAGTATTAGCGGCATAGTGGCGTGCATATTACAATTTAATCATTAAAAACAGTCTATTTTTCAGATAATATGAGATGGAAATAAGTAAGATTGATAAGAGGAGTATTCCAGTTTACATTTTTAGTGTTGAGTTAGACCTCGGTGCTCCGTACTTTAAAGTTAGTTTCCATGAAAGAGGATCCTAAGTGGTAAAAGTCTAATTTTATACTAAGTTGTTTTTAGACAGAAAACGCAGTGACAACTTGAAAATAAGAAGAATCTTCATCATATAATATATAGGAATCGAAGTCCTATGCTTCATAGGTATCAGCTTTTCTTTCACACTAAAAACAAGGTTGGCATCACTACTCCGTACGCCTACTCCGTACTGTTTTTCACTTTCGTTTCCTAGCCACCCATCACTTTTATCTCTTGCAGATTTGGCTGGTACTTAACTAAATTACAACACTTATTAAACGTAATACAAGGGAGGGAAGATATCAACGAAAAAATTCTGCTGTGTCAAAACTGCTCCCGTGAAGTTCTTGTGGAGCTAGCTGGGAGCCGGGGTGAACAAGTTGGACACACACCCGACTTTAGTGACTTGAAGTAGAGATGTCTGTAGAGAGAGATGTCTGTAGATGGAGGAGGAAAAACAAAAACTTGTGATGATGACTAGCAGCTATTTCATCTGATAGGGTGTGACTTCTAGGAAGTCCTGGGAAGTGAAGACAAGAAGCAGCTCGGATTTGGCGGCACTGGGGCTTAAATGATATTTTTTGCCGCTGTATTGTCTATATATTGCGTATTGTAAATTGCACAGATGTTTAGGCAAGCTGTAAGCCAATATCCTGACTTTCGCTGGCATGTTTCGTTCACCATCCAATATCCCCGTTTTATTTTGTGCGACATACAGTACATACCTCATGGCGGATCCAAAATGGGGGCGTACTTTATCAACAAGATCACCTCAGCACGATCACTCCTTGACATTGCGTACACGAAACCAACGGCTTAATCAGACTTCAGGGCCCGGTGCTGTCCACCTGCTTCTTGCTTCTTCTGCCAGCTAGGCCCTCTAAGGAGATCAAAATACCCATCTTCCGGACCAAGTATCTGTGTCCGGTTCCCCTCATGGAGAAACTCGCCCACGATCATGACGATGTACACTCCAATGGCAGTGAGGATGTGCCACCTGAATTTGTTAGCAAAGCCACAACAATTCATCGGGGAACTTGGGGTAGGAAATGCATTGCTGTCTGTTCTTCTGGCTTACCATCCATGCAGCTCAAATAACCATGCCAAAGGTAGTCCAATTGTATGTCTGACGCTTCTGAGAGGCTGACAAGCAAAGACATCGAGAAGCCATAACGCATACCCAGAAAGAAGAGTAACTGCAACGAGGAATAATCAGGTTAGGAATCTGGCTGCTATCGTGGTAGACGTAGCGAGTAGAGAATCGACAATAGTACTAAGAAAAAAAGAAGAAGAAAAGAAAAAAAGAAAAAAGGGCATATTATGCAAGAGGCAGCAGCAAAATAAAAGGAGAAGGAGAACCATACAATTTCCTATCCTTAGCAGCCTCCTTAGCTTCGAACGCATACGTTGATCAGAAATCAAACTGGTCAAAAGCTTGACAGTTCGATAGCCAACTGTGACGACCATTGCACCAAACACAATTTGATGCAACGTAGAGTCACCCAGGCGGATATGGGCCCATGATGCCACAGATAAAGCCGTGCTAAGAGCTAGAAACACGATGAACTTCATCCCGCTTCCGCTATTGATCGTCACGACATGATGGAACATGATGCCGGCGCCGAGGAGCATCGATAGATCGTCAACTAGGTCGTAAATGAAGGAAGAAGAATATGGTAGTGTTAATTTCTTTTCTTCTTCTTTTCGTCTTTTTTTTTTTTTTCGTTGCTCTCGTTCTCTGGCTGCGGAAACCTCGCTTGGGCTTTTTCAAAAAAGAAACAGAACCAAATCTTCCACAAGAAAGGAAACTGGATATTAATAAAGAAGAGACTTTCAAGGGATGGGCTATTTCTTGTTCTGGTTATTATAATATATTTAATAGATTTACCTTTTTTGTTAAATAAATAAATAAATAAATACTTGAATATTTATTTTGCTCCAAACTTATTTGCACTGACTGCTTTGTATTATTTATATTGAAATAATCTCTGGTTTCCCTTTTATTTAAATATTTTAGCAGTATACATATCCGTTAAACTTATGTGCATACATTCATACAGGACACGAGGAAAATATACATGATTGAACTTGACCATTTCAGGCCGCTTAAATATTTAAATAAAACTCAGCCAGGCAGGGCTTGCTTGCCTATCTCAACAGTGAAATATCTTCAAAAGTCAAAAACTTGTAGTCAGTTATAAAACGAAACCTGCGAGCTGATTGAATTCCCTTGCCGAAATGAGAAAAATTATATATATATAAAATGAAGGTAGAAAGGGATGGGGCAAATGATAAATAAAACACACCGATGAACATACATACATACAATCTGTTCCCAACTATAGGGGGAGTATGGTGGAGCGGACGCAAGTACGACAAAGACAACTGGGATTCATTCTCTCTTTCCTAGCATCATACCTCTTCGACCATCCCAAAATTATCATCACAGGGAAATATGTACCATCGATCCCATCCAAGCCATAACTGCAGCAAACGGGTCCTCAGCACCAGGAACAACCGCAGCCGCAAACTCCAGAAACTTACCCACCTTCCCCCCATCCCCCCCATGCCCCCCACCAGGAGGACTTTGAGCCTCCTCCTGAGCCATATGATGGTCTTCTTCCGCCGCCATTTCCGCCCCCATCACACGTCTCAATTGCCCAATACCCCCCTCAACCAAACGACCCAGTATATCTCCATTAACATGCAAAGACTCCGGCTTGGATATCGTAACATCCCACGTGTCAATGGATTTTCTCCTCCGGCGCCTTGCCAGCGGACAGATAGACGGGTCTTTCATGCACACGTTCTGGATAAAGCGTAGCAATCGCCACTGGGGTTCTGAGAGCGTCATGAACCTATACACCGTGCCGTCGATTGCGGTGCCGTATGTCACCTCTGAGCCTGTGCTCGGTGCGGCTGAGGTTGTGGTTGGGGTTGCGGTTGCGGTTGCGGCTGCAACTGGTCGGAAACTTCTGGATAGCCGAAAGGCTGATAGGGGCATGTGGGCTGTGAAGGCGCGTTGAATAAGTTTGTCCTCGGGCGTGAGGCCGGTTTCTGTGAGGCCGACAATTGCGCCGCCTAGGTTTGATGTCATGGTTATTCGTGAGTCGCCATGTAGGTTGACGAGGTCGAGCCCTTCCCGGTCGGATCCGTCCTGGCCGTGCAGTGTCAGGCTGAGTCGGCGACGTGGAGAATGCAGAGTGAATTTTTCAGAGTTAGGACGTATATGTAGGGTTCCCGCACGGTGATAGCGACAGCATCGGACTCCAGTCGATAACCGGGCAGTTTTCGCCATTTCTTTGCCACTGGGTCTAGGCTTTGGAAAATGACTTGCTGGCCAACTGCTAGTACCAACGAGCTGGGTTTGAATGGTGCTATCGATCTAACAGGGTCTTCGTACGTATGAACGTATTTCACTGTTGAGTCTATTTGGCCTGGATGTTGAGCACTGGGGCGAGCTATAATGTATATCACCCGGCCCCTGTGGGCAGAGTGTGGTTGTGCTGTTGCGACAACGACCATATGATGCACGTTATCACCGCTCACGACGCTCCAGTCCAGGAGTGCCGTTATCTCCTCGCCGGATCCACCAGTAGGTCTCCACGGCCCGGACCCAGACTCGGGTGAACTCTGCGGGTCACTGGTCAAGGGTGCGGAAGATGATACAGCCGTTTCGTCATCTGGGTCGATGAAGTCGACACGAGGGCGCCTCCAGCGTTTCATACACTCTGCAGTCTTTTGATGTTCAACTGCATTATACCCGACAACAAACTTTTTCAAATATTCAGAGTAAATTAAGCGTTTGGGAGTTCCAGGGATCGCAATGTGTCGTGGAACCGTCTTGGGGGTCTTTTCCAAGATGCAGCAGAGCAGCTGGTTTCCTGTGATGCACACTAAGGAACCACTAAGTCCTCCTGAGTTTGAATCGGGGCGAGAGTCGATGCAGGTAAACACATCAATCGTAGATTGCATGCGAGCAGGCTATATGGGAAAGTTAGCATTGGAAAAGTGAGGTATTGACGGGCCTCTTTGAAATTTACATTGTTTTGGTCTGTGATCCATATCTTGTGCAGAACGCACTCGTCAGACTCTTCATCCTCAACGTGGGATAGGCGCCATAACCCTCGCCCGCACGTTACAATCGCAAAGGTTGAGTCTGATTCGTATCTTCGAATTCGAACGGACGTATCGCCTAGCTTACGAACGTCGGTTTGAACCAGTTCTGGGCAAATGGGGCCAAAAATATTATTAGTTTGGGTTAAAAAGCAAAGTATTTCAAATTCGCGAGGGGAAATTTTTATAACCATACCAAGGTTTCCGGTGTTCCCATCAAGCCGGACATCGAATGTAACCAAATTACCATTCCGAAGCCCGCAAAACAGTGTTGTTTTCGTTCGTCCACGCCTGGGGACTAAAATAACCGTGAAACTTTCGCAAACTGTTGATTCGTCATTTCCCGCAGGAAGCAGTACGTTTTGTCCCAATAAGGGTACGGGGCCTTGTTCTGGGTCAATCCGTGCAGCTAGGAGCTTCCCATCAGTGGTCCCAATGAACAAAACAGGATGGGAGAATATTAATTCGATTGACATGCTGACCGGCTCGCAAGCCAGCGGCAGAGCTTGGCCGACAGTGGGGCATTGAAGACTGCCATCAATGATTTCTACCTTCCGGAGATAAACACGGATATCTGCTGCTGTCCTGACTGCTGCGGCAAATAGTGATAGGGTTCCGTTAACGGCAGCGACGATAATGCGTTCAGTCTGATTTTGACATCGGGTTGAGTAGCGGAGTGCGGTATTCTCGAGAACAGACAGGTGAATTGATGAATCGGTCAATTGAATTACTACTCCTTCTCGGGAGCTTCCTGCAGCAATGGTTTGGGCGTCGAGGTCAAGGCCAGTGGCTTCCTCGTCCATTACGTACAGATCATCGTCGGAATCGACAGGGACAGATATAACTGATGATGATAGAGGGTTCGAAAACAGGAAGTATGTCCCCCCTGTTTGGCCATTTGGAACGGCCCATATGTCCAAAACATTCGACGAATCTTCCTGATCAATCACCAACCCGACCCGGGCCTCGATTCCATGGCGCAATTCCGTAATTGAGCCACGGTAAATACCGTCCCACGAACATGTAAAGATGCGATCAAAGGCAAAGTCCACAGTTTTCGATCCGTTTTGGTGGTTTCCTGTGGCCTGTGAATCGGGAGCTTTTATAAGAACAGAATCAAGAACGGGAGCCCAATTTGGAATCCTTTGAAGGCATTTCGAATTCATTCTGGCACCCAAAAGATAGAGACCGCCGTCGCCCATAGAACCTGCAGCCACGAGTATATCGCCTCCAGCTTTGAACGCCGAGTCCAGAATGGCAAAGCCTCTATCGACGTTGCAGCCGATTGACTTTATCCGAATGTCCTTAAGCAGCCACCAAGTCTCATTACTCCGTTTTTTAATTTCTAGATACGACAACTCACCATCCTGGCGACATAGGTAGAGATCGTCTTCTATTTCATGGTGAGAAATATTCCTCCTTGGCCGGACCCATGCTGTACATGGATGACCGCCTCGTTCATCCAAACTCCTGTCTTTCATAGAGACGGTATTATCTGTCAGGTTAATCTCGTAGACGCAATATCCTGCCTGGGCAACCAGCAAGCAGGAGGTTGCAAATTTCAACGGGATAAATAACGAAGGGAGCCGGAACTCCGGTAATATCCTTGATTTAATTCTTTTAGCCTCGACATTTGCAACCCCTTCAGCAGCCTTCCAGGTATAGCAGGCGATATTAGTTTTCGTAAGATTGTTAACAAGTAGCATTAGGACTATCCTGTCCTCGTCCCCGGCAGCTGGGTAGAGAAAATCCATGGCGGTTATGTCTCCATCAGCGCGAAAGAAGCGTTCCTAAGGCAGGTATATAGGTCAGCGATATGAAGATTTTGAAAGTAAACTATAACTGGGGAAATCAAGAATTGAACATATCCATACTTCCTGAATTGGATTTACTGGTCCATTCTCCATCTCTGCGCGAATAACCGATGGGGGCTTCAGGGAAAAAATTCCGAAAAATTTATGGGCAGCCGAAATCGCCATTGCTCTTGATCTGTGTGTGTGGAAGGCCATTAGCTTCTATGCTATGACATGAATGATTGAAATATATGAACTAACCTGGGGTCGATCGCAATATATCTGCCGTATTGTTCGAGGGAGCTCACATCTGAGGGTAGGGGCCGCCGCACGTGGATGAATTCCGGGCGACCTGATGAGGGGCTTTCCTCCCCATAGAGAAACAGGAGCTCCCTCGAAGCTAGGATCAAAACAAGGATCTGTCGATGCCAATCATTGTCTGGTGGTATACCACTAGGTGAGGTGTCCAGTTCCGCAATTCCGTCTCCAGGGAAGCCGATAATTTTGGCATCGAGGATCTTGGAATCGAAATCTGCCTTTGTAGCAATGTCTTCCAAGTGGCCATTGGGGACGAATTCTTTGATCTGTATAAAATTATCGCCTACAAAAACGATATCGTGTTTATCACGGTGTCTGAGACGGGCAGGCAATACCCTTTGGATCACGGGGCCGGGCATAACCGTCCGAGAAAGCAGTCCAATAGGTGGAGCCCTCTGCCGGATTGGCTTGCTCCCAACATCGTCAGACGAAGCGCCCTGCCTACTCGATATGATTTCTCCAATATTGACCTGCCGTGTTGTCCAATTGCCGTCTGTCAAGGAGGTGGTCTGGAGGGACATGATACAAACCACTCCTTCATTGGGAGCTGCTTGATACCATTAAAATAAACTTGACGCTCACAAATCTGCACTCCCTCCTAAAAGGAGCTTGGAGGTGTGAACAAGGGGGGATGGATGTGTGATACTTCAACAATGCCAATCTCAAACAGTATTGCGCGCAGTTGACGGTAGTAATATCGGCGTTAGGCTCAATCCAGGCCGAAACGAAACAAATGGCAGGAGAAAAGGGAATATATTCGATTTTCATAAAAGCCAATGATGATATTACATTGACAGACAAAAGGAAATGTCTATCAAATCAATGGGACATGGAAGTAACATAGGTTAAAAAAAAAAAAGCGTAAAGTAAAATGAGAAACTGTTGAATTGCCCTCCGCAGCTGGCGACTATGCTGGAGGGTAGACAAATCAGCAGGGCAATCAACCAAGCAGAAAAAACTGGAGAACGAGAAATCAAAACAGTGACTTGGAAGACTTGGACAGTGGAGCAATTTGTAGATATTTAGTACTACGATCAAAGATGCCGGTCCAGCTTCCTGGAACAACTAACTAGTAATATAGCGGAAGGGGGAAATCGAGAACACACACACAGAGAGATATAGGTAATAGGTACATGTATATGGCAAATATAGCAGAAGAAGACTTACATTGAGGCAACACCCCCTTTATGTATCTTTATTAAGCCATTTTAAAAGGGCTTGACATCCAGCAACGAGGGGGGAAAAGATTTCAGCCCAACAGATCCCCGCGAGAGTAAATAAGCTAGAAACCTGACGGGGGGTGGTGGGTGATTAGGCTTTTGACGGGAAGAAAGAAAAGAAACTAAGAGCAGCGGATGGTAAAGCTTAAAGTTGTTGGCACGTCCAATGAATGAGTAGTAAGGACAAGGCACTAGTTAGAGTAGCAAAAACTGTACTGCGTATACATACTATGTAAATCTTCTGTGGGAACGTTCGCAAAATATGTAAATAGTATGTACGGACGGAGTATTTATTATATTATAGTTGTCTCCAAAGTCGAACGTGTGCGTGGTCGTAACAAGTTCATTTCCTTTTCCTTAGTCATATTGGTTCAATATTTAACCCAATCACCACCGCCCGCGTTGTTGCTTCAACCATTCAATCCAACCACAATCCATTCCAAGGACAAGCAGAGAGGGCATCCATCTATCTGCTGGCTGCAACCTTACAATCGATACTTCCGCATGCGAGCCGTTTATGATCTATCCAGCCAGTCCTCCGCCAGCCTGCTAAATATATCCGTATCATACTATCCTCTCTTCCCCTCAAGAAGCCTTTTACGCGGCGCTTGGTGGCAGCGATCTCCCTTGTCCGTCCCGCCGCTCATATCTGGCGCATCATATCTCCAATAATAAGAGTGAGTTATCCCCATGTTCTGGACTCCGATCTAGGTTGGATTATGGATTCCCCCCTTTATTTTAACATTATTTACTACTTTTTTCATGTGCGTCCCCAAACTATTCTGTATTTAATTTTTTTAATTTTTTTTCCCCTGGGATGTTCCCCTCTCGATGTTTGGTTTGAATGCTTGTTTCCTTGAACTAGATACATATCCAGATCTCGATCTTTCTTTACTGATCGGCCAGCCAGTCTGGTATAATTTATTACAACTCTGACTGCTCTCACCAGGCACCCCGTCTAACCATCTGCCTGCAGACACTCCCGTTCGTCCACGTAGCCCCATGTTCAACAGTTAATTCGCCGTGGAGAACACATCATCGCCTTGTTCCCCGGCCTGGACAGGAGCCCTACATGAGGTCGTTTTATCAACCAATTAGGACCCTCTATTTTTATGGTTCTTTTTTTTTCTTCTCCTCCAACTGGATGCTTTGAAAATTTTCAAATATTTTCTTGCCTCTTGATCATAATATTTTTTTTTGGGCCTTTTTCGGATATCAACATTGCCAAATACAACAATTGCTTCTTTAGCTCCAGCCATATTTTTGCGGAGTAAAGTAAGGCTGCAGCTGATCAAAGATTATCACCTCGAAACTTTCGCCCCTGATAGGCGGATCTCCGCTTCCGTGGACATTCCGTGAATCATATGGATAGCGACAGAATTTCGCCATCTCCGGGCAGCCGCAGAGCATCCAGGCTCAACAGCAATACTTCAGAGGACCAAACTATCTTAGCCTACAGTGGAAAGAAGCGGGATGAGATTCTCCGTGCCTGCGAAGCCAAAGATGTCCACGCATTGGCCTCACTTTGCATATCAGAGGGGGGCTTACTGCATGATGATCTCCGCCAAGCTGTCTGTAAGGCTTTTACCACTCAATTCTCTTCCTCGTCATTTGCCTCAATTTTATTTTATTCGTTGGCAAGATAAGCTCACATCCTGGAACAATGCAGGGCCTATCCTACTAGGATACGATCCCAGCTCAGATCAACCCACATCGCCGGAATGGACAAGCCTGCCGGTCCATAGCGACGAGGAGCAAGTGAAATTGGATGTCAATCGGGCTTTTGTACATTACCCAACCTGTACGGATGAATGCTTTATACCAATATCTAAACCCTTTTTTAACATAAAAACAAAAGGGAAAAAATAATAAAATAATAAAAAATGGAAGGCCACTGACGTGAATCTGTAGGCCAAACCGAAAAAGAGCTAGACGGGAGAAAACAACAACTGTATGAGCTGATAATCAAACTCCTCAGAAAATACCCCATGCTCTGCTACTTCCAAGGCTACCATGACATCGCGCAAGTCCTACTTCTGGTCCTCGGTGCCGAGCAAGCCAGTCGCGCCTTTGAGCGGATATCCCTCTTTCGAATACGGGACTACATGCTCCCAACGTTGACCCCAGCCTTGAAACACCTCCATCTCATACTGCCAGCGACATCGTCATCGACTATCGCGACGCTCAGGGCGAGTGGA
>LGUA01000083.1:0-36176 GCA_001660665.1 Emergomyces africanus | reverse complement strand
TAATATCATAGAGAATATAACTTAAATTTTATTATTTATTTTTAGTAAAATATATATTATTTTAAAATAGTTATTTTATTATAAATTGAGTTTTCTACTTTATTTTTCTTTTTCAAATTTTCTTTTTTATTTTCTTGATTTATTTTGTTTTTTTCATAGATCTTCGTGAATGATTTTTAATAGAGACTACTCTTTTCTCAGCTTTTGAAAACTCTCTCTAAAATTTTTAACCCTACCTTTCAGACCTTTCATTCCTCCCCTTCACGTTTTGCAGTGGGTGGGTTGGACGGGGAATAAAAGCGGATATACGCAGAACTCACCTCCAGATCAAGTAGTTGACATGATGCGATGTGAGGCCGGCATATGCCATGGTGACATGTGTAACCGCTGCAACCAACAGCAGTGAAATACAAATACAAAAGTAATGTCAGCCAAACATGCCACGCCTTCACGGGCAGGTATCTGTGTTTTCTTCCCCGCGTAAGAGCGAGGAATGAAAGGTCTGAAAGGTAGGGTTAAAAAGAAATAAAAAGACAGATAATAAAAATTATTAATAAAAATTAAAAAAAAAAAATAAAAAAAATAAAAACAGGTTCGAGTGTGTTGAAATGGGTGTTGCGTTGCGCCTAGGTACCAGCTAGTGGTGGTGTGAGCCTGTAACCCAATTTGGGTGATGAGCGAACAGGAGGTTGAAGGTTGAAAATTAAGGCTTTGACGGCGCTGAAGATGAACGGTAAATGTGTGGAGGAAACCGTGGTGGTTAAACGGGGTTTTGAGACAGAAGCGCGCCGCCAGGTGGTCGTCGATCCAAAGGAGAACAATTAAAACAATCGACCAGCACGAAACGGTGGGGCGAATATTACGCAGTAAGGATAGGGCAAAAAGGGGATGGGAGAGACGAATCCAAGCAAACTTGAAAATCAAAGGGCAAGGCGAAAAGAAAACCAGGCGCCACAATTTAGAGGTTTTTTTTCTGGGGTTTGTTTCGGGTTTGGAGATTTCGAGGTTTTCGAGGGGGTTGGATGGGAAGAAGAATTCAAGATTGGCACGAAAGATATGAACCCGTTTGTCGGCGTTAGTTGGCAACAAACCCACCAGGGTTCTGATGCTTGGACAGGCGATCGTGCGAGGAATGGCCTGCAAGGGGCCAAGGACGAACTGCGTTAGGAACTTTGGGCCTTGGGAGCACTGAGCAGTGGGGAGGGGGCTAGAGAGGGTTTTATTTTAAAAAAAAGTCGCCGTGAGCCCCCAGCTGGTGCACGGAGTAAGGTGATGCACGGAGTACGCAGTAAGGGAGTTAGTTGTATGGGAGTTGAGCAGCAAAAGTGGAGAGAGAGAGGGCGTTCTTTCCAGAGATCCAGACAAGAATCCGTCAAAATTTTTGGCGCTGCAGGAGTTGGACGTGTCGAATCGGCCTCAGAAAGGAAACACGAGTTGTCCAAGTTATCCCGTTGTCCCAGAGAGGAGAGTATTATCCGGGGCCTGGGTTTAGAATATTGGATTTCTGCTTCGTTAAGCCGGTATACAGAATCTGAAACGGGGTTCTGCTCGTCGCCGTCGTGGGAATCCGGGGAGGTTAGTTGTTGAGCCAGTGGAAGCGGAACGGCAAAAGAACTTGCTGGATAAATACGCCGTACGGAGTAGGTAACTAGTAGTTTAATAGGATGGGCGGAGTTCTGTTGGTTGGTGGGCGATTTTATCCTCCCCTCTTGTTCTCTTGTTCTCTTGTTGACCTTATTTCAACTTGTTGTATTCCGCCAAGGTATCCCCCAAGTATCCTTCAGAGTCTGGCAATGGATTTGACCCCATGTTGCGTGTAAGTTAAACTAATCTGTATGGATTCAAGTTATTATTCGATTATTATTGGATTATG
Source organism: Emergomyces africanus (assembly GCA_001660665.1). Taxonomy (NCBI): domain Eukaryota; kingdom Fungi; phylum Ascomycota; class Eurotiomycetes; order Onygenales; family Ajellomycetaceae; genus Emergomyces; species Emergomyces africanus. The sequence goes on along the minus strand of LGUA01000083.1, from coordinate 34,303 downwards.
TTGAGTTTGAGTGTCTTTCTTTGGCTGGCCCGTGACTGGCTGCATCTGGGTGGCCCGATCGTGGCTAGAGCGTGGCTTAGGGTGACGGTACTGTTACCGGGCTTGGCGGTGCTGGGGGTAGCATCAGCCTTACACTGGCTGTACGAGCCTGTTTTGGTTATAATTTTATGGTGGGAAACTCGCCACAATAAAGATAGCAGTTAGATCTGTGTGTTTCAGTGATAAGGACTCGGGGAGAGGGAAATTTTACAAGTACTAATACTATCTTGAGCGTTAAATATATATGTACAGAATATTTCGTAGGTATGTATAGAGTTAATTATACACAGTAATGTGCTTCAATAAAGCCTAGATCTTTGTTCCAATATTTGGGAAATTTGATATCATGTGATCCTGTCCTGTGGAATTATCTAGGTGTGGACCTGATGACTGAAAGAAAAGACGCCAACACCAAGGGCACGATGATGTGGTGAGGGAGCACAGTGCTCAATATCCCCAATGGAGGGTTGGTGGTATGGATTGGGGATCGAAGGGGAAACCACGAGCAGAACATGGGCTGTAAGTGGAGCATGCCTGTAAGGAGACCCCAATGTTACACCTAAGCATGCTAAGCGTAGATACTATAGAAATAGCAAAGTTTGAAATATACGGTTTAATCGGTAAACACAGGCCTATGTAATCGGAGTTTGCTCTCCTTGGAAGTCCTTGTGGTCCAAATTCTGATATAGTCCGTGGTCGTCGTCGTGGTTGATGCAAGGAGACGGCGTTTTTGGTGGTCATGTGATTGTTATTCTCGATGCATCCTTTGGGGACAGGATCCATAGTTCTTTTACCTCCAAGAACTGGCAAAAACTCCAAAATCCTGCTCACTGCGCAGTCCACGGACAGTGGATACAACGCTGTCAGCTCAGTGGAATCCGCCGCGGGACCGTACATACACACACGCACACACTCATATATATATATCCCGTACCGTATATCGTTTGCGCTTAAGGACCCATCAACAGACGCCCGTCATGGCGATGCGGATAAACATCCCCCCTATTACGCGAGCGATTCTCAGCGCCATCTGCGCCTTATCCTTTCTAAACGGCGTTGCCAGATGGAGACAGTATGAAGGCTCACCAGGCGACCCGATCCCGTATCTATCGCTGGTTCCGTCCAACATTCTATTTTATCCGTGGACGCTGGTGACCGCTGCGTGTGTGGAACAAAATATTTTCACTGTCATCATTACGGGAGCAACATTGTTTTATGGAGGAAAGTATCTGGAGCGGGCATGGGGTTCACGGGAGTTTGCGAAATTCATCCTTGTCGTTGCAGTCGTGCCAAATATCGTCATGGTTTTCCTTTACATATTGTGGTCGGGTATTACGACTGCTCCTAGCATCGCGTATGTGTTCCCCCTCCCGTCTTCCCCACCTCTTCCCAGCGGATCTATCCCGTTCTCTTATATAGGTGTGAAAACCACTGCTAATTGTTTCCACAGCCTCAAAGGAATATCCGGCGGGATATCGATTCAGGCGGCGTTCCTCGTAGCCTTCAAACAACTGGTTCCTGAACACACAGTAACCATTCTTAAAGGCATCGTCAAAATGCGAGTCAAGCATTTCCCAGCCCTTTTCCTCCTCCTGAATGCCATTGGAGGCATTATCCTCGGAACCGACGTCGCACTTAATTTGAGCTGGCTCGGTCTGTTATCGAGCTGGACATACCTCCGATTCTACAAACGGCAACCTGACCTCTCTGGCACCTCAACCAGCGGCCAGGGCATCAAGGGTGACGCAAGTGAGACTTTTGCCTTGGCGAATTTCTTCCCAGACGCCATACAACCTCCCATCGCCTTCATCGCTGATAAAATATACTCGATCCTCATTGCCTTGCGTATTTGTACCCCTTTCTCCGAAGAGGATATCGCATCGGGTAACGAACAAGCAATGGCCCGTGGCGAGGCGGGACTTCCCAGCCTCCTGAACAACGGCAGGATGGCCGGCGGAAGAGGTACGGGCAAGCGAGAGGAGGCAGAGCGACGAAGAGCACTCGCTCTCAAGGCCCTCGATCAACGACTCCAGGCAGCTGCCCCAAGTAGGCCAGTTCAGCCAGCTGCTGCAACCCCCACCCCAGCACATGCAGCACCCCCGCGACAGCAATCACCACAACCAGCAGCCCCGTCTGTCGGCCCGGGCCAAAGCATGCTGGGTGAAACGAACTATACACCAGACCATTCTTGATAAGCTAAGCACACAAGGGAAGCTTACCCAGCGTGTGAAGTATTGGTTTCTTTTTTTTTTTTGTACTGCTGTGTTCGAGCCAGCTGGCAGATTTGACCCTTTACATCCATACGTCCATATATCAACCGAAAACTCATTTTCCACAAAATGTGAAACGGAACGATGAGAACCCCCTCTATGAATTTCCATATTATTAATCGCCTCAGCGATCCATATTGGCCTATCTTCCGAAGGACGGGTGAGTGTGCGCTCTAAAAGGGTTGCGTTCCACTCCCGATATACTTACTCGGTCGATCCACTCGTGTCATGCGCTGCTGGCCGACTGGGCTTGCTTGAGGGGGAACACCCCATTTTGATCATGATTCCCCTTCATATCACGAAATTTTGATCGTATATTTCTGCTCTCCCTGGTTTTTTGCCACCTGTATTCTTAGGCTGATGACATGACCCCCCTCCCCCCTCCCCCCCCCAAAAACAAAAATAAAAACATATCATCCCTCTCCCCGTCCTTGTGCATAGCATTGAACCTGTGATATAACAATCGGCCCCACCCGCCCTCTCCATGGCCTCTTTCTAAACAAGTTTAAACTATTTATGTATTATTTCTCACATGACTTTCTTCCAGCGAAACGTGTTAATCATTTCTTTTGATTTTTTTTTTCTTTCTCCCTTCTTTCAACTTTCAAAATACCCTGGTTTACTTTTTTCCTGGCCTTTATTGATGATATATATGTTGGGGACATTTTCGTTTCGTGGGAACCTCCTGAGGTACAATATTTTTATATTTTATTCTCCTATTCTACTTTTCTATTACGTCTTTTCTATATAATTTATACTTGGGGAATGATAGCGGTGCTAATGGTTATCTATGGCAAAGGCGCACTTCCTATTGATATATCATGAAATTATCTTCCTTTGTACTAAATAAAAATCTAACCGAGACATTTTTGTACGCTACTCTTACTTCTAAATGCTACGATAGCCATCATCATAACTACTTCAAACTCCCCCTTCCTTTCTAAAGAGTGAAGCTCGTAGTGTTCAAAATGGATTGACAAATCGAGAATGGGGCGGGCATTCTGGAATAGGGTCCAATAATAATATTTCTTCTATCCTACTATACAAACATAAGAAATAGATGATAACCACCGTGCCCAACGACCAAGATTGGATATGCAAAAACTAACCGGGGAAAGGGTGGTTGAGAGGGTGAACTGCATATTCAAACTCCTTACGGCCCGACAAAAAAAGAAATAGAAAACAAGAGCATACATAAAATGAATTTCTAATACAAGACGGAAAAGTGGACAAGAAGAATAAAATAAAAACCATCCCTTTCTCCGCTCAATTAACTGCTTACTCTTCCGCCCTCAGCCTCTTCACATCCTCCCTCGCAGCTTGAAGTAATCTCTCCTGGTCTTTAATCATTTGTCTGTTCTCCGCCACCCTCTTCCGATCCAAATCGCTCAGCTCTTTCTGACGCTGCGTCTCTTCAATTTCTGCCTTATCCGCCTCCGAGAGCGCGATATCCTCCGCGCCCGTCATCAGCTTAAAATCCTCCCAGATATGCCTTATTGTCTTCTTTTTTATATTAATCCTCCTGACTATCTCCGACTCCGTTGGTGGAGGTGCAAAATCGTCTGAGAGTTGTTCTTCTCCTTCTGGTGTGGGAAGGGGGTTGGCGGCTGTTTCTTCGCTACTGGCGGCATCAGCTTTGTTATTAAAATATATCGATAATATGGCGGGCCCTTCTTGTTCGCCCGTCTGCTTCACTGTTACGGCAAGTGCGGGATTGTGGTATTTTAATCGGGGCAGGCAGATGCGCCAGAATTTTCGGGCGCCTCCGTGGCCTTCGTAGATTTTGCGCGCGTAGGTGAGGTGAATGCGGGTAACGGCTGGGAGTCCGGGGGCGGAGGCTGCTGGGGGAAGGAGAGCTGCACCAAGTCCGACTCGCGTATTCAACATCTAAAAGTTGTTAGTATTTAACCATTCCGAATTCTTTGGGTTGCGATATTAGTTTGAAAGAATGGGCGATTGAATGCATGAAGAGTGGGTTTTGCCCAGCACAATGGGTGTAGAAATTTGTGTGGCTGAATGGAGAATTGTGTCTACCTTCTGCAGAACATGAAAAGAATTTTTGTTAGTAATTTTATCTTTCAATAGATTTTCAGCTTCAATTCGAGCAACGGGGAACATGTTTCGACTTACAGTCTTTAGAGCCCGCATTCGCCTCACTACGGACACCATGATGCCGGATGCTCTGCTGCCTCCACCAAAATTTGGACTTTGGCGGCAGTATCTAAATAAGTGAAAATGAATAATATGTATCACGGGAAGCAATTGTTAATTAACTGGGTGGATAAGTCGAGCTCTCCTGTATGCGGATGCATTCCCATACTTTTTTCCTCGAAGCCTCGAAATTTTGGGGTTGTTGCTCGGTCAATAGAAAGTCCGCTCTGGCTGACTCATCACTATGTATTTTTTTAGATTGTTCAACCCGCGCGCTTGCAAAAACCCCGCCATGAGAAGATCAAGCTGCGCACAAGTAAACCTCATCTTCTACCCACCACGTTAATTGTCTTTTGACCGTTCTTAGCTAGAAAACTATGGCGGCTGCCGCGGCTGCAGCTGCAGCGCTGGACTCCAGCAATGGCGCCAAAAATACGTTGAAGCTTGAGAATGTAAGTGCAATTCTGCCCCGCACCAAGCACTACTACTAAAGAGGTATATTCAACTGCTAACGGGGGTCGGGTTTCAGACGGACAAAAGAGACGCACTTGTTGCGATTGAAAAGAAATATCAGGCGCAATGGAAGGCGAACAAGGTTTTCGAAGTCGATGCTCCTTCCATATCCGAAGTTCCTCCTGGCTCAATCTCTGCTGCCGACCTCCGCGAAAAATTTCCAAAATTCTTTGGGACCATGGCATATCCATATATGAATGGAACTTTGCATGCAGGCCACAGTTTCACTGCCAGTAAGGTAGAATTTATGGCGGGAACTGCTAGAATGGAAGGAAAGCGAGCTCTATTTCCTCTTGGTTTCCATTGCACTGGTATGCCCATCAAGGCCTGTGCCGATAAACTAGTAGACGACATTAAAAAATTCGGGAAACATTTTGAGAGATATACCGACGAAGATGGTGAGCCGGACGCACCACCCGCTCCGACTCAGGAAACCAAGGAGGACCTTACCAGGTTTTCTGGGAAGAAGAGCAAAGCTGCGGCCAAATCTGTTAAGATGAAATATCAGTTCCAAATTATGTTGGCTTTGGGCATTCCTCTTGAAGAAGTGCATAAATTTGCAGATCCCGCCCACTGGCTTGAATTCTTCCCGCCTCTGTGTGTCCGAGATCTGGATAGCATCGGAGCCCGGATCGATTGGCGGAGACAGTTCGTGACTACTGATGCCAACCCCTATTACGACGCTTTTACCCGCTGGCAGATGAATCGTCTCCATGAACAAGGAAAAATTTTATATGGAAATCGGTATACTATCTATTCGCCCAAGGACGGACAACCGTGTATGGATCATGACCGCACTGAGGGAGAAGGTGTTGGTCCACAAGAATACACCGCGCTGAAACTCAAAGTCAAGGAATGGTCGCCAGCTGCCCAGCAGATTGTTGAGGGAAAAATTGAAGCTGATGCTAATGTGTACTTTGTACCTGCCACCTTGCGCCCTGAAACAATGTATGGACAGACATGCTGTTTCCTCGGCCCTAAGATAACTTATGGGCTCTACAAAGTCAGCGATAAGGAATATTATGTCGTTACAAAACGCGCAGCCTGGAACATGGCATTCCAGGGAATTTTCTTCGACAGCGAGAATTTCCCACGAGATCAGAGTGAACTCCAACCAGTCGTTGATGCCCCTGGGTCCGCATTTGTCGGTACGCTGGTCAATGCACCTCTGTCCGTTCATGTAGAAGGTGTTAGAATACTTCCTATGGAGACTGTATCCGCCACTAAGGGAACTGGTGTCGTAACATCGGTACCATCAGACAGCCCAGACGATTACGCTACTGTGGTGGATCTCGCGAAGAAAGCAGAGTACTATGGTATTAAGAAGGAATGGGCTGAATTGGAAATTCTTCCCATAATTGAAACCCCGTCTTACGGGAACCTTACCGCACCAACCTTGGTAAAACAACTCAAGATCAACTCACCAAAGGATACCGTTCAGCTGGCCAAGGCAAAGGAACTGGCATATTCAGAAGGATTCTATAAAGGCACCATGCTCCATGGAGAATTTAAGGGTCAACCGGTTCAAGAAGCCAAGGAAAAAGTTCGTGAGTCTCTTATCAAGAGTGGTGATGCGTTTCCATTTGCCGACCCCTCGGGTAAGGTCGTCAGCAGAAGCAATGATGAGTGTGTGGTGGCATATCTTGGCCAATGGTTCTTAAACTATGGCGAAAACGATCCAAACTGGCAGAAAGATACTCTTGACTATGTGAAAGGACCACTCAACACCTATTCTGAAGAAGCTCGCCACGGCTTTGAGAAAAATCTTGAGTGGCTTAATCGATGGGCATGTGCCAGAACTTACGGCTTGGGCTCCAAATTACCGTGGGATCCTCATTTCCTGGTCGAAAGTTTAAGTGACAGCACAGTCTACCAGGCATACTACACCATTGCGCACCTTCTACACGCTGATAGATATGGAAAGGAACCTGGCAGGCTCGGTATCAAACCCGAGCAAATGACAGACGAGATTTGGGATTACATCTTCACTAAGAGAGATCTTGGTGACGATTTGATCCAATCAACTGGTATCAGCAAAGAGGCCTTCCTCACTCTGCGACGAGAGTTTGAGTACTGGTATCCCCTAGATGTTCGAGTTTCAGGCAAGGATCTTATTCAGAACCATCTCACATTTTGCTTATATGTCCACATCGCCCTCTTCCCACAGGAATACTGGCCACGCTCCATCAGAGTCAATGGCCATTTGCTCCTAAATGGAGAGAAGATGAGCAAGAGTACTGGGAATTTCCTAACCCTCAAGGACGCCGTGGATAAATATGGTGCAGATGCTACGCGCATAGCCTTTGCCGATGCTGGTGACGCGATTGAAGATGCGAACTTTGAAGAGTCCGTCGCCAACAGCAATATATTGCGTTTGTTTACACTGAAAGAGTGGATTGAGGAGGTTGCAAAAGATGACTCGCTCCGGACTGGTCCTGCCGACACATTTTTCGACAAATTATTCGACAATGAACTGAATGTTTTGGCTCGTGAGGCACGGAAGCATTACGCAGAGTAAGTTCAAGAATCGCGGGTTGGTTTCATATAGGGAACTAATATGAATACTCTCTCACAGTACGAATTTCAAACTTGCCCTGAAGAGCGCGCTCTACGACTTTACTAGTGCAAGAGATTTCTATCGCGAATCAACCACCGCTGCTGGTATTGGCATGCATCGAGATATAATCCTTCGATACATCGAACTACAGGCTCTCCTTTTGACCCCGATTACCCCTCACTGGTCTGAGTACGTGTGGCTGGAGGTTCTCAAGAAGGTATGTTTCGCGCTACGTATTCCAGCTTTCTAGAGCATCTATTGATTCGGGCTTCTAATCACTTTCCATATCCAATAGCCCGATACCATCCAACATGCACTATTCCCCGATGTTCCAGAGCCTTCACCCGCCCTCTCCTCTGCACTTGTCTACGTCCGCACCACCGCCTCAAACATCACCTCTTCAGAAGCCACCTTCACCCGTAAACTCTCCAAGGGCAAAACCGTGAACTTCGACCCCCGGAAACCCAAGAAGCTTACCATCTTCGCCGCCAAGAAATTCCCTAGTTGGCAAGAGAAATATATCGATCTTGTCCGTGAGGCCTTCGACGCTGTCTCCCTCTCCATCAACGATAAAGAGCTGAATGGCAAAGTGAGCAAATTGGGGGAGATGAAGAAAGCCATGCCCTTCGTACAGGGATTGAAGAAGAGATTGGTCACTGCAAAGGAACAGCCAGAGACGGTCTTTAACCGAGAACTGGGCTTCGATGAGCTACAGGTTCTTGGTGACATGGTTGCAGGTCTGATCAGAACGACTGGATGTAACGTTGTGGAGGTCATTGCTGTTGAGGAGGGCGGTAAGGCTGGTACTACTTTGGATGGCGAGCGGAGGGAAGGCCTACCGAGCATCGCGGAGAATGCAGTACCTGGACAACCTACATTTCATTTCGAGAATATTCCTGAGGCAGATGGGTCGTGAAATTATTTCTTATCATTTGTTTCCTTTTCTTTGTTATAGTCTCCGTGTTGTTTCCGGTCTTGTAGCTCGTCATGTCATGCTCTGTTCAACCTCCTATTGTTTGTTGTTTCTCTATGAATTTCACAGTAGAGGGACCGGGGAGAAAACGAAGGTGTTGGAGATATAGTACGGTTAATATTGACCACCAATGGAATAGATCAAGCAGATAAAATCTTAATAGGCGTTGACAAGAATCCTCTTACCCTTGTTCTCGAGCCGAATGTTCGAAATTATATTTAGTTCCATATGTAAAAATGTATATACGATGCTTGCTTATATCCAATCAAGAGCGAAATGATACAGCAAACGCCGGCCCAAATGTGAGATGGAAAAGAATTTTTTCACTCGTCATATCATACAGTTTTATCTATATATTACATGTTCATAACAAATTACCTGAAGCGTCAGAAAAGGGGCCTTGAAAGGTATCTTAAAACACAGCCATTCTAAAATCAAATGGCAAAACTCATCCGTCCCTCAGATTGACCGCACACAAAAAATATAATATCAACCCGAATTTAGCCTCTTCCTTTACCTCTCCTTACACGTCTCAATGGCCTCCTCGCCCGCTGTCTCGCAGCATTCTGTTGCTTTTCAAGCAAAAATGAATATGCACACATCGGCATCCGACTCCCAACAAATTTCCCCGTAGGACTAAAGACCTCAACCTTGGGCACAAAACCCGCCTCCAAATCTTTTGTGCGTATCTGCACAGCGAGTTCCACCCATCCACATCCTTCAATCAAAATATCCGTCGATAGGACCCGATAGGGCAGTGTGCTCAGCATCTTCTTCTGTTTCCTATCTAAAGGCGACGACGTCGGTTTGGCGTACGTCTTTGTAACGTCTCCATTAATCTCGAATACACCAGCAGATTTGATCGAGTCAGCGATGCCTTCCTTGGCAATGCTAGGTACGTTGGGCACCTTGCGCTGCTCTGTCTGCATGAGGATAGCCTTTTCTGTCGAGGTTATGTGTGGCCGTATGGGAACGAAGGGTGCTGCGAGAACGACGAAGTTGTCTGCGTCAACTGGTGTGATGCGGATGAGTCCTCCGCCAAGGACGAGGGATTGCTTGGGTTTAAGCGTTAGACGTTCAGGCTTCAGGCGTTTTTTCATAATTAGGTCCGATTTATGGTCATCTTTGACAAATTCTTCGAGGCCGCCACGGGCAAGGCCGGGAAGGTCTATTACTTCGCCCCTTTTTCTGCCGAAGGGGATACGGATGGGCGATGCGGTGGTTCCGGGGAGAGTAGAGACGATCGGGAAAACAGGATATTGTGTTACTGGTTGGGCAGGGGGGAGAAGGACATCGATTTCGTCGTTGGTCTTGATGTTCTGGTCTGGGTCTGGGTCAGGGTCTTTAAGCTCTCCTGGGACTGGTAGGTCACTGTAATCCACGGCGGAATCGGTAGATATCAAAGTCCGGCTGTTGTTTTGCAAACCTTCCTCGAATCTTCCGCTGGCACGTAGCTTGGAAGGAGGGAGCGATCTGTGAGATTTTGGAAAAACGACCTGGAGCAGACTGCTTTTGCCCACGTTGGCTTTTCCAACCATCCAAACACCCCCGCCTTCTTCCCATATTTTATCCTTGATATCCTTCGTCCACCAACCCCTGTGCGCACTAACCATGTGCACATTTCCCAATCGTACATTGTCGCCTTTAGAACCTAGTGCCTCGCGCATCACTTTTAGGATATAGGTCATTAGGTGATCCACGAATTCTTTTTGTGAGCCCAGGAGATCAGAACGGGTAATGACGAAGCTGAGAACGGGCTTTCGGCCTCCACCACCGTACTGTACAGTTTTTGCTCTTCGATTTTGCGAGCGCAGCTTTGCTAGATCTAGTATTCGGCTGATATTAGGAATTAATGACATAGGGAAGTCCGCGGCGTCTATAATGTGGTACACATGATTGTGTTTGTATGGCGATTCGGAAATGATATCTTCGATATATGATATTGGGGGATAGGGGATAGGAGACGCAATGCCATGATTTACAAGGCTATGGCATCTGTCACATAATGGCACTTTTATATCATCTGGAGGCGCTGTATCTATACAAATTATCTTTAGTTTTAAGGTTCACCAAATCTCGCATTGAGGCATCTCGTACCTTCAGGCTTTGTAATCGGCTGCGTACCCAGGTTTGTTTCAGCGGGCGCATCCTCGACAATGTCGACATTGTCGTCTCTGTCATGTAGATCGACCGCTGCAGAGCTGCATGGTTCGGAGTCGGGTGAGAAGAGGCGAATATACTCCTGTACAGCTTTCCTAGCAAGAGAGTAGTAACCCGCTTCGTCAGGAGTGACCCATTGCGTAAATGCACCGCAGCCAGGACATGAAAACGGTAATGAAGTAGGATCGAGTTTCGCGGGAATACTCTTGGGTATATCTGGCTGTGTGATATCTATGCTCTCGGTGGTATCTGGGGAGGTATGAAGGAATCGTCGCCTAGTGCAGAACGCATGTTTAATGTGGTTGTGGTCGTGGTCGTGTTTGCGGCATACCGCCGGTGTCCATTTCAAGGAGGTAGGATATGAAAGCCACGGAGCTGGTGCAGGTAAGTGTCCGAATTTAGCAAGTCTCCGCAATGCAGACCTTGGGTTTAGGGACATTATATTAAGTAAAATTAAATTAAATAATACCCACCGCAACAAATTAGAAAGAAATCTCTAGTCGTGGCTCAAGGTTTTTGTTGCGAAAGAAAATCAAGAGCTGCTCATGTGGTCTGCTAGGGCAACCGTAGAAGGCAGATATCAGATTGGTAGAAGGCAGATATCAGATTGGTAGAAGGCAGATATCAGATTGATAACCTCCGTACAAACTTGAAACGTATTTATTTACGTTGATAAATAGCCAAACGAAAGGAGAGTGATAATGATAGTGGATAAAAGTATGTGCTCATTGACTTTTTATAGGAAAAGAATAAATATTCATCCCAGAACCTACGAATACAGAGCCAACCTAAACATGAAAATTAAAAACGAGGCCAAAAACCGACAATCAACTCCTGACACCTTGCATCGTAAAATGGACAAAAGCGAGCAAAAGTATTTGAAATCAAGCCTTCCCCTTCCCCTTCCCTTCAATTTCTATTCCATCAGGTTCGGCCACATCCCCATCCCCATCCCCATCCCCATCCCCGTCTTCTTCATCACTCATTAATTCATCGTCATCCTCTTCATCGAAGCCAAAATATCTCCTGACAGGAGCAGCTGGCTTCGCTGGTCCCGGACGTGTCGTCGCACTCGTGCTTGTTTCAGCAACATCCTCCATATCGCTTCCATCGCTCGGACTCGAGGAAGACCTGCTACTTTCACTGCTGTTGCTGGCACTGGTGCTGGACCCACCAAAAACCTCAGCGCCGGCCAGGTTGTCTTTCCAGTTCCCTTCTTTCATCGCGCGCAAGACAGCCTCTCTCGCCTTCTCACCTACTTCCTCCTTATCCTCCATCCAAACACCATCAACTTTTCCTTTGCCTTCGCCCTTTCGAATCTCCGCTTCGCGTCTCTCAGCTGCCTCGACCACAGCCTCCCATCGCTTTTTTCTAGCTTCCTTTGCCTTCTTGTCCATATCTGGTTTGAGCGCAAGGTATTCGGCTAGCGCTTTGGCTTCCTTCACAGTCCGTAGCCGACGACCATCCAGGTTACGGTTCGAGCCGTTGTTCTCTTCCTGGTTTCCTTTGCGGCGACTAGACATGCGACCTCCAGCAGCACGAAGCTGGGAGCCGAAACCACCCTTCCCACCGCATAATCTGGCGCTAAGTCGAAGTGGGACAAATGTAGATTGCGTCTGAGTTTGCACGCCATTGAGGAGGGTGGTGATGGACTCTGGAGAATAAGGGAGAAGTTGTTTATTGTTGGTAGTTGTGAGAATTAGGCGCGAGGATAGGTCTCTTAGAGACGATGGTAGGCGCGAGGATATGTTGTCCGTAACATCGGCGATGGTTGAGGTGGAGGGGAGAGCGAACGAGAGGGTAGGTGGCAATGGCAAACCGGGGAAGGAGGAGAGGAGGAAGTTTATCATTTGAGGAGCCATGTTGGCGATATGATAGATTTTGTTTTAGTGAGCTCAGATGGACGTTCTTCTGAACATAAATTCTCTGTTGAGAGAAGACGTTGGGGTGGTGATTGTCGATGTGAAACGAGATGGTTAAGGAAACTTGAAGGATAAATTGACGTCGTTTCGAGATCACAATGTCACATGATGCCAGAGATTTGTTTAGTCATTCACGCCAGCCACACCGATTTAATCACCTGACTCCCGCATTTGTCGCTTAGGGCAAACCCTAGTCACGTTGTCGCTCACACTCTCGGCAAAAGAAAAGATCAGGCAGGGCTGTCTTTGTCTTGCTCCAGCGTAACCAATTTGCAAGCCCTCCACTCTCCTCATCGCCGAATACCCCATTGTCAAAGCGATTCCCCGAAATACGCCAGGAACTCGCGACAATGTAAGCACCTGACCTTCATCTTAACGGTATCTGCTGAATACTAACCCTCGATCTCCAGGCTGATCCCCAAAGCCGACCGCAAGAAGATCCACGAGTACCTCTTCCGTGGTATGTTGAAGACGGCACACTTTTTACCCCGCCCACCTGATTTTTTAATATTCATTCCACATTGAATTAGCTTATAGATGATTATATCAATTCTAATTATTCACACAAAAAATTTACAGAGGGCGTACTCGTGGCCAAGAAGGACTTCAACCTTCCCAAACATGCCGAAATTGACACCAAGAACCTTTACGTAAGGGATTCCCCGAATTGAGAAATTCAAGAAGGAAAAACCACCTATTAACACTATACAAACAACAGGTGATCAAGGCCTGTCAATCCCTCACCTCGCGCGGTTACCTCAAGACCCGCTTTTCCTGGCAATATTACTACTACACCCTCACCCCCGAGGGTCTCGACTACCTCCGCGAATGGCTCCACCTGCCCGCTGAGATTGTGCCCGCTACCCACATCAAGCAACAGCGCTCACACGCTCCCCCCCGCGGCATGATGGGCGGCGAAGAGCGCGAGAGACGCCCTGGTGGTGGTCGTGGTGGCCCCCGTGGCGACACTGGCTACAGACGCCGTGAACAGGGTGAGGGCAAGGAAGGCGGTGCCCCTGGCGACTTTGCTCCTTCCTTCCGTGGAGGCTTCGGTCGTGGACGGGGGCCCCCCCTCCTCCCTCTTCTTAAATGAAGATGATAATGTCGGGATTGGTGGAATTTTTTGTCCGTGTTTAACAGGGAATGGGCGGGATGATGTCCGGGTATCGTGTGAATGGATGAGAATTGGGGGGAAATTAAATACAATATTTAACCTCAATGGAAAAATATTACGTCCAAGACGATTACAGCTGTTCATGTTTCTTTTGACTTTTTTTTTTTAGTTGTGTGAACATGATCTTGAAACTAGCTGATTTTACTCTGCGGGTACGTGCAGCTCGGGAAGCTACTCTGACAGAGAGAGCTCTGCATAGGCGTTATATTCCACGACGTTGAATCAATTCATTTCTCATCTGAGACTCTGAATATATATATATTTCAACTCCTTTTCGAACAGCTAACAAAATTTAGAAGAATAACCAACTTTAACCCACCTTGTTCGATTCAGGACAGAACACATACAGATGATACCCTCTACCGCTTGAACCTCATCCGGTCATATCTCACAACAGCCTGTAAAATAACCGACGCCCCTGTAACACAATCATCCGCCGATGAAAACTCCTCTGGATGGTGACTCACCCCGTCCTTACACGGCACAAATACCATACTCGTCGGTACTCTCTTCGATGTAAAAACACTATCATGCCCTGCCCCGCTCCTAATTGTGCGATACAGGGATTCAGGATCCCGCTGATCCTTCACAACCGCTCTAGCCGACTCCGTCACACACCCAATACAATCCTCATGGAAATTAACAGCCGGGCTATCAAAATCCAACACCCACTCAACCTGGCACGGTTTCCCGATCCCTTTCCCTTCCTCCGCCGCGATCGCCGCAAACTCCTCCCGCAATTCCGCGTCGCATTGCTCCACAATCGCTGTATCCGCAGCGCGGAAATCCAGGCTGAAACTGACGAATCCCGGGATCGTATTGACGCTACCTGGTTTGATATCGACTATCCCTACGCTCGCGAGACCGCCGTGTTTCTGCGCGATCTCGCGCGCACGCACCATCATCCTTGCTGAGGCATAAAGTGCGTCTGCACGGTGCTCGAAAGCCGTGGTCCCGGTATGTGTATCGCGGCCGGTCACGTTGATGCGGTACCAGCGATATGCCTGGACGGCCGTGACGACCCCAACTCGCTGGCCTGCGGTGATGAGGTAGGGCCCTTGCTCGATGTGGAGTTCGAAATGGGCGGCGATGGGGTATGCAATGTGCGAGCATGGAGTCGTACCGAGATAGCCGATCTTTTCCAGGGCGGACTTCATGGTTTCTGGAGCGGAGGCGGCAGTGGGGAGGGAGGCGACGGTGGGGACTTCGTGGAGCTTGTGGGCTTTTTCGAGAGGGATTTTCCCTGCCCAGACTCCGGAGGAAACCATGCTTATGGGGAAACGGGCGCCTTCTTCGCTATAGGTTGTTTCTTTTAGTTTGGTGTTCATTTCATTCTCTCTCTCTCCTCCCCCCCCCCCCACCTTTTTCGAGTTCAAACTTTTCAAAGGGGGTTGGTATGAAAAAAGTGTGGGATGTGTTGTTACTTACTTCGTCCAATTGACGACACCAACTCCACCCTCTGTGTTAATTCCCTTTTCTTCTAGGACCTTCAGCATCTCGATGCCCGCGCAGACCCCTAAAATACCATCGTATCTGCCACCAGTGGGCTGTGTGTCTAGATGGCTCCCAATGAAAGTGGCGGGGACGTCATTTCTACGCCCAGGACGGACGGCAAAGATATTACCCATCTCATCAACGGTGACATTGCAACCTAACTCCTTGGTGGTTTCGATAAACCAGTCTCGTACTTGCTTGTCTTCTTGCGAGAGGGCGAGGCGCCCCATTCCCGTATCTGTTGGGCCACTATAAAGTGAGGAAAATTCGGGCCTTAGTATAATTGTTCATCTTGCCATCTACATATAGAGGAATCCTTTGCCATTTTATTTTGTTTTAATCTCTGCGTACCTTCCCATATATTTTGACATGTATGATGAAAGCCACGCACCACAACAATATAAAAGAAAGTACATAAAATCAAAGAAGGTGACACATACTCCCCCCATCTTATGCCAGAGCCCCATTGGCAACTATGATGAATATACCCCCATAATCTCTCCTTATTAGCTTGTAGCGCCGAAACATCGGCCTCAGAGAGCTCTGTGGTCAGCATGGGATGCGAAGATAGGAAACAAAAATTATATAGAACTGTATTCTGTACAGGTTGAATACCAGTCCTTCAAAGAATTTAATGTAGAGATGTACTCCGTAGTATTTCCTGCTTTCGTGTAAAAAGATGCAGCTCGAAAGTCGTATTTCATGAGGGGTCGGCAATTACTAGTTACTAAGTTATTCCTTATGCTAGTAGCTACAAATCGGTGAAAAGCTGCCATGTTGCAATGGAGTAAGGCAGAGAAAATCCACTCGAGTCAAAATGAACGTTTTATACAGGCTTTATGTGGCTTATTCCAGAGGTCTTAGCGCCCTCTGATATGAGGCTATCGCCTTGAATAATAATAAAACATTGGCATATACCTTCATGATTCGATTCATGGACTCTGTGTTTGGTGCAGGTTTATGAGGTCGGCGTGTTGGGCGCGGGGTGAAGATACCAGAGATATAATGCGCACGGACTTGTGCCAAATTCCACGCTCTCAAAGCTGTGTTTGATGATTGCCTATAACCACTGACAAGAAAAAGTAGAAAAGCAGGAAAGATGTAAATTCCTGTCTCAAAAGGTTCTTGCTTCCATTAACAAAATGGCTTACCAGAATGAAAGGAAATGTAGGCAAAAAGAGCATAAAATTATCGACCGACTATTGTCGATAAGTAGGATTCCAAAGATTCGAGTATAGGAGTATTTTGGACAGAGCCACGGCCATCTCTGGTAAAAGGCAAGAAATGGATTCTGAGCTAGCCTGTTCCACTCCTCCCCTACCAGGGGCGTGAACTGACTTATATCTTAATTTATATTATGTAAGCATAATACCAGCCTGGGTTCGAATCCGGTGAGGAGCGATCTGAGAACAGCTTGGCCATTTATTTTTCGTGTGGGTTTTATTTTTCATAAAAGGTATAAGTAATTAAAAAAGAATATATTAGTTTAGTTTATTTTATTTTCTTCTTTTTTGCTGATTAATTTTAGTTGAATTTTTGTCATGCATCAACATCCTGCGCGTTGTGGGGCGTAAGCCTTGTATTTTCGTATCCCCCGGGCAGCTGAATCCCCTTCACATTCGCCAGCCCCGTCATCGATAGTATCAACTTCAGCAGCAAAGGCTCTCCCTTTTATATAAACACAAGCTGAACCCCACGTCCGTCCATCAATTGATCCTTATTTATCAAGTTACTTCAAACAAACACCTTCGCCATGTCTGCTGCCGCCGCTGCTTGTCTTTTCTGTAAGATTGTGAAGGGTATGTATCCTGACATCATAGGCTCCCCTCATCAACAAACGAAGTAGATGTACTCACACCATTTCTACAAGGCGAGATCCCGTGCTTCAAGCTCTATGAAAGCGAACGGGTTCTGGCCTTCCTCGACATCCAGCCACTGAGCAAGGGCCATGCGGTGAGTTTATGGACCCCTTACTTTCGCACTCTTTTGGGTTGGGGACTATTGGATCGCATCCACAAGGCCTACCTTGGGAGATAGTTCGTTCTCCTTATATAAGACTCCCATTGGCAGCAGTCTAGTGAAACGGGTTCACATATGCTCCCTATATAATTCTTCGACCAAAGAAGTCCATAAACTAACTTCTAGCAATTCTACTTCAGCTTGTCATCCCTAAGTTCCATGGTGTTAAACTCACCGATATTCCTGATGAGGATCTTGTCGAGCTATTGGTAAGTACATCATATCTGGTGATATCTATCGTTTCTCTTTAGATTCCCAATAAAAGTTCAATTTGAGTGGAACAAACACATTGGAGGGAAATCCCAAGGCATTCCAATCATTCCCCTAGTGATTTTCGTCAGCCTAGCTATCGGACATTAGAGAGTGAACAAAAAAAAGGCTGCATTTTGTGAACAATGGTCAGCTAACCAAAGACCCCCCTCCTATTCATTATCTTGCCTGCACAGCCCGTTGCGAAAAAGCTAGCAATTGCCTCTGGCGCAGTGGATTTCAATATCCTCCAGAATAATGGAAGACCTGCTCACCAGTTTGTTGATCATGTAAGTTTACAACCTTACCCCCCCCTCCCCCTCTAGTTTGTTAACTATTAGCCCTTTCTTTTTGCTGATGATTTTCCCTGCAGGTCCACGTTCACATGGTACGTTCTTAATTTTCTCAACATGGTTTTTTTTTTTTTTATCTCGGGTTTTCTTCCCAACCAAAGCCGAGAGGCACGTTCGGATTGAAAGCCGAAAGTGAGAAGCAAAAGGGAGTTGCCGAAGCCACACTGCCGCCGCTCCCCGCTAGGCACCCCGCTACTGGTCAACCTAACACCAGCAACCACATAATAACCTAATGCAAGCCACACCAAACACTTCGAGAATCCAGCACTAACAATTGAAACCTTTTTCTTTCCGCCGCTCGCAATCATTTTTAGATTCCCAAGCCAAACGAAAAGGAAGGGCTCACTATCGGCTGGCCTAATCGAGAAGCGGACAAGGAGGAGCTCAAGGTACTGTGGGAGGAGCTGAAGTCGAAAATGTAATTTAATACAAAGTCACTCTGGTGAAAGGAGAAAAATCCTTTCGATGATGATCGATCTGATGAAGGGACTAAGGTGGAGGGAAAACTGAATTGCTGCCGCCATGAAGTAGTAGTATGTATGTTTGTTACATACCTATTTATCTGTCTTCTTCCATGAACCCACCTACCCAGCAGTTGTAGGTATTGGAGAATATACCTCAATTTGTGAATGAAAATCGTAACTATTCTCTTCTTTCGATTATCGTTTGTATGTACAGCACTCTACCAGTTGATTCCTGGTATGAACTTAATAGCACGTGCGGGAGTTTATAGAATCGAACAAACGGATCAGCGCACCCCGCCTTCCCCGCGTTGATCTGCTTTTTTCCACCCTGTGGGGACAGGGGGAGGTTACATCATGGAAGTCAACAATCGCGTCGTCCCCCGCATTCATATCGTACTTGAATTTAGACTTACCTCGGTAGGGGAGGGGATATATTCACAATAAAAATTCTTGTGAAAAAGGGGATAACTAATGGTTACTTTCATCATACGGTGTTTGTTTACTCACTCAATTGAAAATACGGTTGATTGATTGACTGACTGATTGGCTTGGGTGACTGAATTCTTGAATTGAAATTTTTGTTGTATACATATATATCCGTGTGTATGTAATATGTGTATGGAGTCCGAGCGTCCCTGATCTACCATGGTAGGTCACTCAAGTAACTGAATCACATCTGCAGGGAAAACGAAAAGGAGGGAAACCAGAGAGAGAAAAAGGATTGGCCGTTTAAATAGAAGGGGAAAAAAACATGACTCCATGAACACCATGGTCAAAGGGAAAGCCGAACATCGGGCAGGGCTTGGAAAAAGTTGGGGGTGACCGTGTAAACTCTAGAAAGTGGACGTAATATAGGGGGTCGAATGCAGTTGGGAAAAAGGAAAAAAACAAGAAGGTTGAAGGACATAAAGGCGTAACATGAAAAGTTTTGGAGAGCTAGAGTAAAGAATCAGAAATGGAACGGGTGAAAGTCGTTCTAGTTGGCAGCAGCCGCAGCCACAACCGGGGTTTCCACAACCTGGTTTTGTGGCTTCAGAGCATCTGTCGTAAGCTTCTCCGAGACTGGAGCTTGCTCGTGCTCCTTCGCAGGGTCATCTTCTGCTTTCGTGGTCGGACCGGCGCGTGCAGCTGCAGCTGCTTCCGCATCCCTTATACGATCATATATCGAGCGTGCACGGATGTATGGATCAAGCTTCCAGTAGAAATCACTAAGTCGCGAGGCGATCTCTTGCCTGTGCTTTTTTATATCTTCGCGTTTATTATCATCAGCAGCTGTAGAAGTGGTATTTATCCAGTCTAGTGTCGCCTTTTGGAACTCTTCGATGATCTTGTGTCTTTCTTCTTTGAGGGCTGTGGCTTTAGCGGTGTCTTTCATGTGGTCATTCTCTCCTTGTTTGGGCTCTATGTACTCGTATGTGTAGTCGTCACTGCCGCCAAGGCTCGGGGAATGGCTTCTTTGGCAATGAAATTTTCTAGTTCCTGGTAGTTCGATGTAAAATGGACTTTGGAAGCTACTACGGGATCCAGCCAGCCCTTGATGATTGCCCAGAAGCCTGTGTACTGTGTTAGCGATAGCGCTTGAACGAACTGGGGAGCGAACGGGGCATACCTGAGAATATCCAGGGTGCTTTATGGACAAGAATTGCACCAAGACTTTCAGGGTAGTTGGCTTCAAAACATTTGATGATGAATTTCACGGGAATATAATCCTAAGATACCACGTGTAAGTTCGTGCATAAAAAGCGATCCATGGTGAAAGGAGGAGACTAACCATATTCGCGAGTCCAAAGTCGGTCATATCGAAGACAATAACCTTGAGTTAAATTAGCATCTCATATCAGCTAATCAGAGCCGATAACGTGCGGCATCAATATTAACTCACAGCAGTGTCTATTTTAGAGTCCAACATGAGGCGAGAAGTCTCAATCTGGAAGATGATATTTTTCTCAATAGCAGATTGGCAATATGCGCCGATACGATGCAGCCGGACATTGATGTAACAAATCGGTCGGCCTTGCTTATCCTTGCCACGGCAGTAGGCCTCTCCAATTCGAAGCATATGGAGCAAATCTTCACCCTCCTTTTTCCTGGTGGCGTCGTCGCTCTTGCAGCTCTCATGGAAAGCAGACTCGCCTTTAAGCACGATCTCGTCATCTACCTTCCATTCCTGGGATCTCCATTTCAGAGTAGATATCAACATCACCAGGGCTTTCTGGACGTCCCACTTCCTTGCACGGAGGAATCGAAGCAAAAGTCCATCAGGGTTATCATGTTTAATCGAATTCCAGAATGCCGTCCGTAGCTCCTCGGGCGATTGGCTGGATAAAGCAGCCAAGAACTCCTTGTTTAGCCCATATTTATCATCATCATCCGACATCTTGACCTGGCCAGCAACGAACTGGCCATTACTGGTCGAAGTTTCTTCATTTTCTTCCACAGTCTCATTATATCTGCCAAAGAATCCAAACCGTTTTTTTGTTGTGGTCTTCTTCTTCGACGTCACAGACGCGGTATCGGTCGTGTTTGCAATTGCACTTTGAGTTTTTTGGAGCGATAATAAACTATTCGTCAAGTCGGTTCCCTCAACCTGGCTAATTTTGAATATCTTGAAAAGGAGCGTCCATAGTTCTCTGAGTTTCGTTTCCTCCTCCTCTGTCAGATGGCCAAGACGCCCGCTGAGCGCCGGATCTGTCGACATATTGCCTTTGTCTTCTTCGTCCTCTTCTTCGGTGGGGCCCTCTAGAAGCGGGGGGATCTTAGTAATGATGCTGGATTTGTCCGGAGGCCAACAAATATGCCGCAAGCCCAATCCGCCAAATACAATAACAGCGGACAGAGCGAACGTCCAGAACGACGAAGCGTATTTAGTACAGGAGGAATTGTATTGAGAAGGGATTCCGGAACAAGTACGTTTGAAAGGGGGTGAGTCCCGTCGTGACGACCACCCTCGATATCCGGAATGCGCGCGTTGTTCGGTCAATCGGACGGAGACGAAGTTGAGAGACGAGGGCGAGACGCGGCGGTGGAAGGCAGCCCACATATATAATTATATGTGTAAAGGACCACCAACGCGCAAAACGAGAGGCTGAGCTAGGTTGGCTAAGTTAAGGCACAGTTCACAAGGCAGGGAGTGAGTGACCAGCACCTGCCACAGATTCGTCCTCTTGACACTCCCTCGGTTGCGCCGGATGCAAACCCCAGCTAGAGGGCTTCGGGGGGCGGAGGTTAGCAGTGGGAGTAAATAGTATATTTAACGTGATGCGGGGCAGATGGAGACGAAGATCTTCGGGTGGTTTCAAGGAGAGATTGTTGTAGTCAGTTATTCATATGATACCTAGGTATTATCATAGTATGATTGGGGAATTAATTCCTAATTCCAAGTCTTGGTAGTGTCTGTACTTAACTCCGGAGAGTTTAACTAACTATTTTTTAATACGGCGCTTAAATATCTCTCCGTTGGAGGAAACAGGGCCGGAATGGAGCTACTTTCCAAAAGAGGCAATGAAGGGTTTTTTTTCTCTCGCCTCTTGCTCTTGAACAAAACTTGAACCATCGCGTTTTGCTCCCTAACGACGCATGGCCCTTTTCTAAATATTAGAATACTTTACCTCTGCCTGCGTAAAATAATTACTTACTCGCCCCGTGTCAAATGGTATCTTTTCGCCGCATATTGGCTTTCTCACAAAATTTCCAAAATCGATGACCGCCTGCAAGATATTTAAACATCCAGAGGTTGTCGGATGTGCAAATTTTACAGTGTCTGTTCTCTGTTCTTTGACAACCCAACTCCGCAACATTCCAATTGCAATCTGTCACAGGCCTCGGCAAAAAGCCTGAACTGAGTTATCTCAATCTTGTTTATTGATAGAGCCCACAGAGGTATCTGTGCCGGGAATTTAAATTATGGCAACCATTTTTCAGTTCTTGACGATTATATGAGGAGATTAGAAGTGGAAGATAGGTTTCTGAACAGATTTCTTGTGATGCAGAGAACTACTCTATGAACAGGAATCAACTAGAGTTTTATCAATAGCAAGAAAGCTAACATTTGGTATCATATTGATCCTCCCACTATGGTACACCCTCCTTTCTCCCCTGCATAAAGGGCACCAGCGATTTTTTTTATATCTCTGACAGAAAGCTGTGGCTCTGATACACTTCTTATTGCATTGCAGGCTCCCCATTCTACATATTGTGTATCAGCAAAGTCGAATGGGTACTACTGATGACCTTTATTGTCTTGAGGTTGCAACACCAGGAAGATCTACCCCTGTGCTCCCCAGGCCAGCAATTCAAATGAGATAGGCCACTTTGCGTCAATCCGAGGATTTTGAGTGAAAAGCGGTGACTAAAAAGCTAGGGACTTTCCCTGTATTTAAATAAGAGCGCGGTCCAGACCTGAATTGGTTTCACGGACGAACATTCTGTATAATGAGTATAATAAGTAGATGCCAAACTGCTCATGCAATGGATAACCTGCAAATTTGCAATTCACCTTTTAGCATATTGTGTTTGATATCGCAGCCATCTGGAGGGTGCGTCGCATGCAGGAGGAAATTAAGTCTGGTATTTATCATATATTTATCATTACTGCTTGACTCCAGGCGGCGGGTTGATTTTAGGGTAGCCATCTGTTAGATTTTTAGGTTAGATGTTTACTGGTTACGGCCGCCACTCTTTTGTCTCACCCTTTCCACTCTCTTTTTGATGCATCACTTCACTGCAACCTAGTTATCCATGGTTCGTTCTCTAGAGAGCATTATATATAGGTCTGCAGATAGAAAGAGAGAGATAAATAGTAGGGCAATATTATATGATTGATTAAAAGTGATCTCGTTCCGATAGTTATGAGCCCGGAGCCGTTTCTATAGCATGTCCTAGAGGAGGTCAGGAAGACGGTCTTCGAGGTGTCGTTATTCTCAGACATCGCCTCGGAGGTAATCGAATAGTCGAATAATCGAGTATCAATATATCAAATATGTAATCAAATAATCAATATAAAAATACTATACCGGACACGCCATAGAAACGGCTCCGGGCTCATAACTATCGGAACGAGATCACTCTAATCAATCATATAATATTACCTACTATCTCTCTCTCTCTCTCTATTTATCTGCATATCTGAGGCATGAGGCCCTATATATAATGCTACCAGTAAACATCTAACCTAAAAATCTAACACCATCCCAGCTTCTTACTCGGTTCGCTGTCAATCAAATTCTTGTTGAATTTCTTTTGAATAATGAATACTACTATTGAATACTGCAACCATCCAAAGGGGTGACAGATCGAGGTCACTAAGAAGGGGTGCACCTGCGACGAGGGGAGTTATTTAAGCATTTGTAAAAATCGCTGAAGAGGTAGGTGGTCGTAGTGTGCGGGGTTTTCCAAACTAAATAACACGATATTTTTATTGAATGAGCGAGATAGCCTCCAGATAAATACTACGGAGTATACAAAAAATAGTGAAAAAGAAACCAATCGCCAATTTATAATAAATAAATACTGTTAGTGTCAAAAAATCGGTGGGGTTTGTTTATTTATTTACCACCCTCACCAGCACATTCATAATTTATTTAAATAAATAAATACTATTTTCCGGCAACCAACAAAATATTTAACAGCAAACCATCCCCATCCCAGCTAAATAAGTATCCCACCTCGCCTATTTACGTACCAGAGTGAATGTGAGCTTCTCTGGACTCCATCCGCCCGTTGTTGCCCACTTCCCTACCATTTTCCCTAGTCATGGAATCAGGCGGGGCGCAAAGATCAACCTCCCGTCCTCGTCCTTCATCCCGACCTACAACCCCGCTCAGGCCAGGCTCACGGACCTCGATTCGAGATTCTCACGGTCTCAGAAGAAGCTGGAATCAAGATGGCACCTCCCAACCGGCTGTTTACGCCCTGGAGCCCCAGTTTGCGGAATTAGCAGATTCGATGGCAGATCTTGAGGCCAACTTTATGCATCTTCAGTTGATGCATGAGAGCCTGTCGCGGTTTAATGAGAGTTTCGCTAGCTTCTTGTATGGATTGAATATGAACGCGTTTTGCGTTGACTTCCCTGAGGTATACTTTCTTTTAAAATTTTTAAATTATTCTTATTTTATTCATATACTATCAGGTATTGACGTGTTTGGGTTTATTTAGGCTCCAATTCCAGATTCCTTTAAGAGAGCAAAACAAGCAGAAGGTAAGCCAGAACCGGCCATCATCAGAATTGAATACAAAATTCCACTCTTTAACCGTGCTGATACTTCCATGACTAGATTCAATGTCTGCAAATGAACCAATGACAACGGCAGAACATGACGGTGAAACGACCTTCTTGTAAGTCCCTTGACCTGCTCCGTGATTAACAATTGGCTGATTCTAATTTTTATTATTATTTAGGACCACTGACACCTCATTTCTTGATAACCCTCCTATATCAACCAAGGCCAGTTCAAAATATTCCACTCCTGCCCCTTCAACACGCGGCTCATCAACCCAATCCAACCGTGGTTCAATTGGTGGCCGCTATTCGACTCGAGGTTCCGCGCGAGGTCGTGCTAGTGGGCTTGTAAGACCCCGAGCTCGCGGGGTTCGATAGCCGAACGAGGATGATTCTTGACAATTCGCTGTTTGAGAACCCTGATATATACAAAAGCACTTTCTCCATACGACCCGAAGCCTGCTTTTCTTTTGCAGGAAAGCTTTCTAAATATTCACGCCTACGAAGAGGATGAGCTGCACGCCATTAATTACCAGGCAAATTGAATCTGTGAACGGCACCTCTGTCACCTGCAGCCTTGAATGGAAAGGAGACTACATGGCTAGTATGATATGATAGGGGAATGGTTGAGGAATAGTTTTCGGGAACCCAAGGATTCATCCCACAGTGCCCCCATGTTCCCACTGTGTCAGGTCGACTCAAGATCTTCTTGTTACTTTCCCCCTTGGAGGGTATACTTGGAAAATTGTGCGGCGAACCCGCACAAGGGGAGTCGCAACTGTGAATAGTGTCATCTCCATGCACATGCCCGATAGAAGTTCATGACTGCAGCCACCATTTTCGGTGTTGTGATATATATTTTTTCTGAGCGCCCTATTCCGCCAAACCTAAGCAGTATATTTTCAAGCTGGACTTAAGCTAGGTTTGAAGTTAGCCAAAGGGCGTAACTATGTGGGCAACATTTTTACTGCTCTGGACATTGCTAGCAGACTCATGAATAATTTGATACCAATCGCATCAATACAAATCCTGCAATTTAGCCTAAATAACTCAAACGTAAATCTCACAAATTCATAACTGAAACTACTACTACATATGGAGCCATGGTCACGTAATTTGAGTAGGAAGTCTTTTGCCCTAATTACCCATCGAAAAGCTTTGTATATGCTGGGCCTCGGAGCGCGAAAGCAAAACGTCCAGCATACAGCATGACGACCGCAAGCTCAAGACTTCAAAAAAATTACATATTTTACGAAGTAGATAAATGCTACATCTCCTTCTCATCCTGGATGTTTCATTCATCTATCTTCGTTCATATTTCACCTCCAGCGTTTCTAGTTTCGTTTACTTCGCCTAAAATGGTATTTCGGTACATTGCTGGGATCAAGCATAAAGAAGACGTCCTGGATTGTTGCCTACCTAACTATAAATAATAAATAATTTCCGGCTCATATATCTACTAGTACTATGTAATAGTCGGTTCACTTCCAACAATTTCCTATTCAAAAAAATCTTTTGACGAAACCATCTCTCCAGACGAGAGAGAAAAGTTTGTTTAACTCATTCGATCTTGATACTGCATTACAATGCGGCCAAATGGCGCCAATTTGCCCGAGCTTGCGTAAATCTGATTCGCTGATCAAACTTTTTTAAATATCTTCAACTTTCATACTACTATCTAACCACCCATGAAAAATTCCTTTCTTTCGGCCTATTCTAGAAACCCAGTGCTATTTTCTCGCGTGACCGATGCCCCGATTCAATTTTGCTCTCCTGAAAATTGTATTGTACGCGCCGTGGAAGTCGTTAAATAGTACATATTTCCCCTTCAAGAAGGTCAACTGAGGACACCCCGAAAACGACCGCCACTTTGTAGACAATATCGCATCCTCAGAAGCTGTTGGGGGGAGAAGGGTTTAACTACTCCGTACCTACTTAGGTTGTGTTCTTCTTAACTAACTCTTGGCTCAAGCCTACCCTCAGTGGGGCCTTCCCAGTGCGTTCGCCACGGAGGATTTTTTTTAACAGGAGCACAAACAGCACCTATGTAACTGGAGGACTTTCGACCGCCCTGGTACATGTACAGTATACTACTAGTTACTATACAACCATCCGGAGCTAAATAACCCAACAAGCGGCTCTGCGGGTTGCCTCTTCAGTTATTTAGGCCGTTGATACACCTTTTTATCAACCCGCCCTTGAACCCTACCAGTCGGAAGGACGGGAACTATCATTATGTCAGATGCCGAATTCGGATGTGGTACGTTTTTTGTCTCTGGGTTAAATAGTCCGGCAAACAATGGGAGTACTAACAGTTACTATGTAGAGCACCTGCGGGACGTTCTAGAGAAGGATGAAAAAACTGCTAGTCAGTTCCATCAAGCTCTCATCCAGGTACATCAGGGGCCTCCTCCCAAGCCTGCGGAAATAAGGTCATCGAAACCCTATTACCCCTGTTTAGAGTGCTCTACGGTCTGCACAGCAGTGAACCGATTTACTCATTACCAGCATTCAGGGCACCAATTTTGTAAGTGTCATCCTTTTTTTTATTTTTTTTATTTTTTTTATTTTTTTTATTTTTTTTTATTTTTTTTTTATTTCTCCTTCGAAACCATCCCCTCGAGATTGCTAATTCACGGATTAAAGTCACGGATTCTCGAACTGGCACCATATTCTGTCAAGGATGCGATGATTACGTTTATGACGCGGAATTGGAGAACTTCCTCTTCGATCCTTCAGGTTCGTACAAATAAAATATACCCAAAATGGTGGAGCTCGCCTATTCCCAAGGTAACTCTCCCTGACATATTTTATATAGGACTTAGAAAACGGAAATCAGGAGGATCTGAGAGCGATGACGATCAAGCGTATGTTTTGGCCAATGCTAACAAGAGAATATGTGGAAAGGAGGGAGTTAGGGGTTTATTTAACCTTGGACAAACTTGCTATATGAATGTCATATTGCAAACATTGCTACATGACCCCCTTCTGACCACATATTTTCTCGGCAATAACCACCATACCTACGACTGTACAACACAGAACTGCATCAGTTGTGCTGTTTCGGAAGCCTTTGCCGAATTTAACAACGACGAAAAGACGGAGGGGTTCGGCGCGCTTAATTTGCTATTGGCTTCGTGGAGATCCAGCGCGGTACGTTATCCCAAATGGCGTCTTAACCGTTCCTAGTTTTAGAAACTTATATACCATCAAAACAATTAGATCCTCTCTGGATATCAACAGCAGGATGCGCATGAATTTTACCAATTTTTGGTAGACAAGCTACATGCGGGCACTCATGATCATGTCGAAGATCACAACAAAGCATGCCACTGCTTTTTCCACAACGCTTTTTATGGAAAACTGAGAAGCAGTGTGACTTGTGATAGATGTGGGAATGTCACGCAGACGGAGGATCAAATGATAGATCTTAGTCTAGATGTCCAAGTCCAGAAGAAAAAGCGAGCCCTTGGTGGCGGTGAATTAGCCGCAACCCCAACGCTTGATGGTTGCTTGCAGAGTTTTACCTCCCCAGAAAAGCTCATGCCGGATGCGTACAACTGTAGCGGTTGTGGAGGCACCCCACAGAAGGCTACGAAGCAACTTCGAATAAGAAAATTACCCGTGATATTATGCATGCAGTTGAAGGTTGGTGTTCCTCTCTATTCCTATGTAACATAGTTTGCTCCATTAACATACCTGTAATTGGTTTTCTGACGCAAATGCAAATATATGACAGCGATTCGAGCATACGCTTTCCGTCTCAGAAAAGGTAGAAGGAAAAGTTGATTTTCCACTCTCTATCAACATGCTCCCGTATACAACGCGTTCGCACTCCAAGAACAAAAATGGCAATTCGAATTTTATGTACGACCTCTCCAGTGCTGTTGTCCACAAGGGCAAGCTTGATGCGGGACATTATTATGTCTATTGCCGGCAGGGCGAGCAGTGGTTCCTATTCAACGATGACCAAGTAACCGCAGTCAATGAGGTGGAGGTGCTGGGCGCCGACGCCTATCTACTTTTCTACACTCTTCACGCCTTGTCTGGAACTAGCTAGGTCATATTATTTTTATTTTTATTGTCATACTAGTTTCTACATAATCCTTTTCTGGCCCAAGTTGTTATATTGGGGTTCTATTTCATTATCAGCCATTAGACGGACTGCAGGCGCATGCATTTGAGAAAGACGAATAATTTCGAAGTATTAATAACTTCACCCCCCCCCTCTCCCCATCCCTCCCCCTTGACTTATTTCAACCACTTGTATTCAAACTCCCGTTTTCTCAAGCTTCTGCTGTCTAGTTCGTTTACCCCTTTTTCTCTTCCCGTCTTCGTTTTTGAGCCCCGAGCATTAATTCCCTTTCGTTAGCCAATTTACTTTCTACCTGTATGAATATATCCATTTTTCTTATGGGGTCCTACATTTTCTTTTCATGACTCCGCTTTCTGTTGAGATGGGTCGCTGAGTCGCAGAATTTGATCCGCAAAATCCACGGGCGGAAACCAGGCGATCAGGTGATCACTAAAATAAAGTCCGCGGCTTCCAGCCAGCTTCCCCGTTCGCGTACTTTGGGCGTTCCCTACTGCAAACCTAGGGGCTTTTTTGTGTTGGGTCAGTGGCGAGCACCATACGCCGACCATACTACTTATTCCCTTAGGGCTTACTCGCAGCTAATAACCCGTGGACATGTCTTTACTGGTTTGGTCCATGTCAAGCACTCCCCCATACAAAGGAGGACTCAACTCGATGGTGCTCTCATGCCCCATCTTTATACTAATATTGAGAGTCTGCGCACTCCTTAAAAATACGTCTGTACGATTGACAGCGGACGAGTTGAAATACTCTGCATGTACTGAATCGGGGGGCCTTTTTTTTTTTTAAGGCACTTGATTTATGTGTGTCGCCGACCTCGCCCAACTCGATTCCTGCCCATACCTTAATTTTCACGAATTGATAATGTTTGGTGAAGAAAGGGTAGACGTTTTTAAGCGCCTCAACTTTGACTGTGCAGCCATCATTTTCAGCAGTTTGGCCCCCATTGACGTTGTCCGTTGCAGTCAGGCCAGCCGTACTCTGAGAGAGTGGTCGCTCTGGTTCATGAGCTCCGACGGGCTCCGACGTCGTCAATTTCCTTATTTTACGGATGAAGGCTTGTTCGATAACGACACTCTTTCACCGATAAATCGGTATACTCGATTTAGTAAGACAGGATACCATGTCTCCCCTGGTTGATAAGATAGAACCGTTGCTAACTCACCGTTAGCCCGGATCCAACGTTCTTTTAAGGACGGAAGGCCCTCGTCAGTTTTCAAATTCGTTGCTGCTAAGCCATTAAAAACGCGGGGTGACTATGCGGTTTGGATCTTTGGCTCAAGCGTCCGTTATCACCGGCTTCGAAACAAGCCAGGCGACAAATCCTGTAGCCGAATTCAACCGCTCAGGAAATTACCGTTACCCATTCGCTCTCCGTCTCGCAGGTATGCTCCTTTCGCACCGCACTTCATTGATGTGAATGCTGCGGGATACCTATTTGTGCGGGTCGGTATCGAAGAATGGTGCTCGAGGCGAATAGAATTTACTCAGTACGTATTTTTCCTAAAGCAAATACCCTTCCATTTCGTCGTACACTTATACACTTGTACTAATAAAGACGAAAGCGATATGGTCTTCTCTCTAGAAGGGACAAAACTATTGTGGCACCACGATCGTGACATGGATGGACTGCCGGAGCTACAACCGCTTCACATTGGAAAGGAACGGGTTTATTATATCACGATGTTTGCCAGACCCGAGCTGATAGCGTACGACGTCCGATCAGGACGACAGCTATATCGGTCACCGTTGCCTGAAAGTATTGATAACAACAGTCATTATCCTCAATTTAATTTTATTTTCGACAAAGACCACGAATTTCTAGCCTATGTATCACGGGACTGTTCACACTCCTCTCCATCCATCCTCATCGTCCTAATTAATGGCGCCGATGGCCATGTATCTCAAGAAATTGAAGTTTCAGACGTTCATTGGCCATTGGAGTTAAAGGAGCAACCCAACGTTGCAGCGTTTGCGCTGGAAAGAAAAAAACAAAGCTTCCTTAACGGTAGATATGACTTGATGATATTCGAGAAGTATTCACTCCAGGAAGATGGATTATTTGCCCTAACATCAAGGGATTTATTTACCTTGAAAGGCAGTACAATACCAGACAGAACTTTCATATATCTTGATCCTTTCCGGCTACTAGCATTTGCTATGATTGATGCAACTAGCGATTCTACAATCCCTCACGTGCTGGAGCTCAGAAAATTATCTGATACTAATCTTCGCAACAAGATTGAGGTGGAGCTCGGAGAAGAGGGAGTGAGGAAGAAGGTTGACAACTGGTTCACCTTGGGTGCGGCAGGCTATATAACCCTACCGCCCAAAACTGCTGGATCAGAAGTTAGGCGCCCATTAAAAGTTCGAGGAATAGAAACTTATTTGGCTTCCAAAATTAGTTTCTGGGGAGAGAGAGGAATTCTTTTCTATGTTAATGGTTATCAGCCTCGGAATTCAGATACAATATATGCTTTGGACTTCATACCCAAAGCAAGCAATGCGCATTCTGGAGCGCATGAAACGTGAGAAGTGGCTGAACGAATGCTTATGCTTTTTAACTTCTTTTTTTAAGCCTTTTTTTATTTTATTTTTTTATTTTTTTATTTTATATTTTTAATAGGGAGAAATTGGACAGGAAAATGTCCTCGAAGGCACAGCCCGTCCAAGTTGCCTTTTTCCCTTCTCGTCTAGCAATGTGCTCCACTAAAGTTCGTCATCCACGCGGCCTTGTGTGAACATTCAGGCTAATAGTAGTATCAAATGTAAGGCGCTGTCCGCCTTGCAAGGCTCGACGACAACTAACAATACCCCGCAGCAATGGGTACTTATTTACGACTTCTCATTTCTTTCATTTCTCTTCTTCACTTCTGAAATAAATATCTTGTCAACGATCCTGGCTAGGCAAAGTACTTTAATCTTTGGGTCGTATGCTCTGAGCGAAGCATACCTACTACCCTCAAAACGTCTCACACGTAGTTGTTGGCTCCCCTTCTACCATCTAGCCTTCAAAGTCGAACCCACCAACACCAGTGTTGTGACAAAGCAAAAATCAATATCATTGAAGCGGGCAAATAACATTTTTAAAAGAAAATGAACTGCGAACTCAAGCAGAGTGGGGAGAGATGTCCAGATACCGTCAGCTTGGATCATGGGAGGCTTCTGATATCCTTTCATCGGACGATTCGCGTCCCCGAAACAGACAAGGAATTTAATTTACCACCAAGCTTTGGCAAATTCCCACTTTACTCCGTGAAGCAGTTTGAGAAGCGCCTTCCAGAGAGCATGTCTCTAAAAGGAGGACTATTCTTCCCGATTCACGGTATGGGCACGCAGCGGGTTAACCCTTTTTCTGTTTATAATAATCCAAGATTCTAATGGCCAGCGTCAGATAGAGAGGCGATGTGGATAAGATTTGAAAGCCGCAGCCAGTTCGCCGTGAAAGTTTACGTTGGGGGCGTCAATATTATATCTGGAGAGCCCTCGACGGAGAACATGGCAACAAAACTGCGGCGCCAGAAGCTCTATTCGGAAAGCAAATCGCTCCAGGATTACATCGTAACTCCCATGCAGCTCTGGATCGATGGAATCGCAACTGCTCCTGGTGCTGTTCGGCAATTTGTTGCTGTTTCCAGTGGCCAGGGGTTCACTGTTGAAGCACAGGTGACAGGTGAAGAAGTAGTGAACGGGTTGCAGTTCGAAGTCACAAAAGCTGGAACGCCGATGTCGGTTACCTATTTAGGGACTACAAAGGTCATGAAGGTTGACTTGGGAGACAGTGTTCCGCTATTTTTAAACACTTTCGAAAGGGAATTCGGTCTTGCCCAGGGTAGTTGTAGCGGATTGCAAGTTCGCGGAGTACCTAAAAACATCCACTCCCTTGCTCGTGCGGGGATTCGCCCCGTAAGTGCCCCCATAGGGCCAGAGCCAGACCGCGTGCCTGAAACAACATTCATTCATTTACAAAATTCTGATACGGCTGACACCGCTCTAGGATGGCGAAATAATTGTTCAGCCCAACCCCAAACGTGAAGGTGCGAGTGAGGGCATTGATGATATCATCACTATATCCATTCGCTCCTTGACCGGGGCAACCATGCGGACATCCATAAACCGTTATGCAATGACTCAGTACCTTAAATCAATAATTTCAAATAAAATGGGAATAGCTAACCAAGATCAAAGACTAATTCACAATGGGCATCAGCTCAGTGAAAGTGGGTTTTCCATTGACTCATGAGTCTGGGGAAAGCCCAGGTCATTTGTTCGTAGACATTGCTAACCTTCCACAAAAAATGACCAGATTATTATCTAGATGAATACGGGATCCAAGAGGTAAATAATTAGCAATGTCATCCGCGTCGTCAAAGACTAGAAACTTGCTCAACGTCCACTGACCATCTTATAGGAATCTGTTATTCACTTGATATTACACCTTCGAGGTGGCGGAGAGGCGGCTCCACCTAGAGACATGGGGATCGCAGCAGGCGGTAAAATCAAACAATCAATTCATCAAGATAACTACGACCTAGACAGCTGGGACCGCTCATCCACAACAACTTTCAACGTCCAAATGCTCAACGCGGCCGCATTTGAAAAAATTATTGGCATTTCGCCTCCGCCATGTCCAATTGACGCAACGACATATCTCCAATGTGGACTCCCCTTTTTCAAGTTGCCAGAGGATGAGTCGCCCGTCAAGGGTCAGTTTCAAGATGTGCAGTCGCTGGTAGAGATCTCAACGAAAGGGAAAGAACTGGCGGTTCAGAATCCGGAGTGCTGGGAGGAGTATGCTATTGTGCAGTTGAATCCAAATGGGTCGCGGATGCAATTTCGAACCGTTTCGGAACTGGAAAGGGAGGTTCGAGGAAATAATGCAGCTCAGTTTTAGGAGATCGAAATTTTCTGGATAGCTCATGCCGTGTCCGCAGTCAGCTGCTACTATGTAAAGAGGTAATACCAGACTCAGAGCGTTAAGGTAGCACCTCGTGTTACTGCATGTTAATTCAATTTTGGTCAAGGAAACCGCATCCATACTATTTACTTTCAAGGTACTATAAAAATCAAATCACACCCGACAATGACTTTCACACGTTGGTTTTTTGTTTCTACTTTTAGCAGCTGGATGGATCCCATAGATCATAACTGTTCCGTGACGTAACCACAGAGCGATATCGCAGAGAGCTTACGGAGTACAACTACTAACTTTGGTAACTTCGTAACTACTATAGATTTAGGTTGAAGCTAACTAACAAGATAGATAACCTTTCGGAAAAGTTGTGCCCCACGCGAAACAAGTTTCTGTTAGTATTTATGCATGCATAAACTGTATCAACAAAAAATTCGTCCCCATAACGTCCATCTGACCTCACCCGCTTTTTCTCTGCAATCGTACAAATTGTTCCCTGCTAGTTATTATATTCAGCCTTGATTATGGCGTTGATCGTCCTCTCTGTCCTTCCCTAGTAGGCACAGAATAACGAAGGAGATGCCTGACCCCGGTTAAAAAATCCCTGTTTCACCGCACCCCTTGAACGGGGGACTCGGACGCCGTTGAATGAGATGGTGAAAGCAAAAAAAGGTCGCTGTCGATGTTCCTGCTCAGCGGAAGAAAGCTATTGAGATTGGGTGGTCTGTGCGTCTGTTGAC
>LGUA01000829.1:0-10367 GCA_001660665.1 Emergomyces africanus | reverse complement strand
GGTCTTCTTGAAATCCGACCGTGGTGTGTATAACACGACCGTCTTCGTCATTTTTCATTTTTTTTTTTTTCTCTTATTTACCTTCTGCCAATTTGTAGGGTTGGTTTTTCCTAGCAGGTCTGGCAGTTCATTCAAACTCGGTGTGGAGTTAAGTTTTTTTTTGTTCCACTACCGATACCGATTCACCCTTCTGTTTTATTTTCACTTTTTGTTTTACACACATTAATATGTCCTACACCAATCACGTATACTTGGTATGTTGGGCGATGATGACGAAACCAGGCTCCTTTGAACAGTTCAGGAGTTGACCGATTAACCTATTTCACCTTCTCTGAAACGAGTTATATATATTGATTTTTCTCTATTTTTTCTTTATTGTTATTTTTTTATTTCGTTCTCTTTTGTCAGCTACCCCATTCGAACCTTCTAGGAATAGCCTCATAACTGTCTCTTATGTCAACGTCCCTCTTCTCCAACCTCTTCTTCCTGCATTCCTCAAATGTTCTTCTATGTATATGGTTTGTCTTTAGCAGGCACTAAAACGCAACCAATTCTTGGTTGTTTATGATTTATTAACGAAACACTTGAGAATTAATTGCCTTGAAACAGCAGTAGTTGAATTTTTTCTCACTGTCATGATACAGGTTGAATCTCTGATTAGATCTTCTGCCAACACCAAACCTCAGCTCGACCAGGCACGATATTCCAAATGTGCAAATAATAAGACTTTGCCTCTCTCTTTCCACGTTCGCTCTTTATCTCATCTCGCACTCTCTTCCAGGTTTGTGAGCGGAGAATCATTTGGATAACCGAGGAGGCGGGATCCGGGAAAGGACAGTTTGGCTAATTACTCCGTACACCGCCGCTAAAATTTATTGAGCTTGGTGTATACCTGGAATTACATACAAAATAACTAGTGTTGTAAGGTACTTTTAAAGCGCCCCGCATTATAATTGTGATATATCAAATAATCTAGCCCTCTCAATACTGTGCTCAATCCTGCTCCTTCTTCTTCTCTCTCTTCTCTCCCCTCTCTTCCCTCTGAGAACCCCTCTACATTCTTGTGTGTTGCGGCTTCTCAAAACTGGCATCTCTTGTAGTTTCATCATTGCGTCTCTCTCTCCTGTTAAAGTTTCAAAAAACTCGCTATTTATTGTCTGTAAATTGAGAATGTGACGACTGGATTTACTAATAGTGTGATTTCGGGAGTGAGAACTATGTAGTAATAGTTGCAGAATGTTTATAAGCAGTTGATTGAGCATGCTCAAGAACTGAAGGGACAGTACGGAGTACTATCACTATTAATAAAGAGCTCTGTGCCAGCAGAATACACTGTATGCTGCTCAGTGACAGGCCTTGTCATTAAAAGAGGCCTCTGTACTCCATAGTGTTTCTTCTATTCTCTCAGTGTGAGTGACCTTTCTATGAACTGAGTTCATTCCTTGGCCTCTTCTATGGCCTCTATAACCCCTATCATACTCGTACAGAGGGTTTGTTAACAATGTTTTCAGAGAATGAAACTTCTCTGTGCTTGGCTTGTTGAAGATCTATGCATGCGGGGGGCTTCAAAAGTACCTTACAACACTAAGCTCAATAAATTTTAGCGGCGGTGTACGGAGTAATTAGCCAAACTGCGGTGTAATTATCATTCCCTGGCTACGCCCGTACGCTGTAATTTATGGGGTCTGGGGTTCTCGGCCCAGCAACTAATGCCCTAACACTTCTAGTATTAGAACAGATGCAAGCCAACGCAAGCACACCAACCAACAACCATCGAATCGCACATGCCGCCTACCGACGTACTGTGTATATAAATATCCCCTCTTCTCCAACGACGTTGCTGCCACGTAGAATAATAAGACCTTCTAATATCGTTTGTGACTGTTACTGAACTCCCACCGACGACGCGGTTGGTTATTCACCTTTGCGATTGAAAGGGCTCATTGAATAAATCTGAAGGATTAAGCACCCCGGTAATTCAAACTCGCTGCATACATTTCCTGGCTGATTTAAAAAAGCCAAAACGAAGTGAAGTATAGCGCGAAAGCCAGTTAAAAAAATAAAAAAAACCATAATAGAAACAACAAAAAGAGAGAGTTGCAATGGGCTCCAACAACGAGATACCTACCTACGTCCTTCGTGATGTTGTCGAAACCAGCGTCCTGACACCAATAGCCGCCGATGTTGTCTCTCATATAATTTCCAGCCCTCCGTTTGTTTCTGTCCCTGGTCTTTTCAACTTCAGAGATCTCAGCCAACCCCATACCGCGGCCACGCCCCTGAGGAAGAATTACATATTCCGCTCTGGCATGCCCGCTTTCCTCGAGGACGACGGCAAGGTCAAACTTACAACTGACCTAGGAGTGAAAACGATCTTTGATTTGAGGGGCGCACCGGAACGGGTTAGGTTCCCACCTCCAGAAATCGAGGGCGTGCAAGTCCGCTGGTTGCCAAGCGCACAGGACACAGTACGTTTCGATTGGGCTTCTTTCGGTGATGGGGATCCAGCTGTGGTCATGATGAAGATGTATCAAAATTTTTTGGTCTCGCATGCGCCCATCTATCGGGCCGTGTTTGAGCATATACGGGACTGCCCTGAGGAGCCGTTTTTCTTTTATTGTACAGGTAAGATGTTCAACCCCGATTCCTCCTCCATGGACATCAGTTTCTTGAAAAAAAAAATTCTTCGTGTATTTTTCCTATTTTTCCGCGTCAGATGGTAGGAACAAAATCTATTTTACGAAATATTGGCTTTTACTCTTCCTAACTATTCCCGCCCTCCAATTGTCCTGTACAGCTGGAAAAGACAGGACAGGCGTTTTAGCGGCCCTTATCCTTCGTATTGCTGGCTATTCGCCGGATATGATTGTTGACGATTACGTGCTCACTCGAGTAGGGTTTGAACCTGTCAGGGAAAAGCTGTATCAGGAACTGCTTAGCAAGAATGATCTTGATGAGCGGACAACCAAAGGCATTGTAGTTGCTGGGGGTATATCGTATGTGGCGATGGTGCAGTTTCTTGAATTTCTGGAAGAGGAATTTGAAAACGGGGCGGAGGGCTATATTCGAAGCAAGTTAGGGTTTTCTGGGGAGGATATCGAGACTATTCGTGCAAATTTGAAGGGTTAGGTAGAGGAGACGAATTCCCACTTTATCTAAGGGGCTCCTTTTTATACTCTCATATGAGTGAGGATGGGATGTACTGTGGAATAAGTATCCTGTAAATGAATCTTATACCAGTGGTATATTTATCTTTCGCAGCCTTTGGGATCTTCTATTTATTGCAGAGGGACTTACAGCTAAGAAACACTGTATATATTTCTATTGTTGCGAATTAATGCAAATTAAGATGCATTAAATGCTCCATAATGGTGTTTCCACTCAGTTTAATATTTAAAGAATCGATGATCTCTCACACTGCGCAGAATTGGAAACGTATTATTCGCTCGGCATTTGAAAGCCAGCCACTTCTTCCACTCTGTGCTTAAATAATAAATAAATAAACCCGCGTCTCCTCTCATCAAACGGCCAAGAGGGGTTTATAAGGTCTGAGCGATTCGACTGCTTGTTCCTGTGGCCAAAAGCTAATTTTTTAACATTGGTAGTATTCTTCTCTTGGCCATGTAAGTTACAATAATGAAACCCCAACAGAGAGAGTTCTGAGAAACTCATCATGAAGGGATATGTGGCTTCTATCCTTCAGATCAAAACGCAATGACCAGAGAAGAATATTTGGCTACAGCTG
Source organism: Emergomyces africanus (assembly GCA_001660665.1). Lineage (NCBI taxonomy): Eukaryota > Fungi > Ascomycota > Eurotiomycetes > Onygenales > Ajellomycetaceae > Emergomyces > Emergomyces africanus. The sequence goes on along the minus strand of LGUA01000829.1, from coordinate 6,622 downwards.
CCATGCAAAATTGGAGACCTGAATACTACCTCCTCGATACTAAATATCTTCCGCTCTTTTTTGACTGAGACTTGCTCTGGGGTCAATCAATTCTTAAGGAGTTGCAATGGCCCGGATTGGGGCTTCCTTCAAGTCCATGCTTGTGGGCTGCTCATGCCATTTATACAACGGCGTCCTATTTTTCGCCGTTTATTTATATGTGTCTGTTTTTTGCTTCTATTTGTTTTCTTTTTATTTTCCTTTACACAGCTTGCATTCTCTCGTCCGAGCTGGTTCATTTTTCTACTTTAAAAAACATATCATAGCAAGGATTACATGCGCGAACCGGCCCAAGTGTTACATTTCATTCCATCCTTCTATATCGCTTTTTTTTTAAAAAAAATACTTAAAAAGCACTCTCAGATTTCACTGCAGAGGACTGTTCCTTTGGGGTTCTTTGACAGCAACCATGCAGTCATTTATAGTGCTGTTTTTTGGTTTGGTATCTGTACAGCAGGCAATGGCTGAATTCAACTTCTACGCCAAATATGCAGAAACTGCGGTTACTGCAACGCTAGGGGTATCGTCTCAATGTTTATCAGCTCTGTATGATTCGATCAGGTGCACCCCTCCTGGCTTTAACATGTTGCTAAACATTGAAAAAGGAACCAAACCATTGATTGCGATGCTGTCAATATCGCTCGGGCCGCTAGCGGTGCCGATGATGATTGTATTTGCCTCTATTTCCCCATATGTTTCTTTCTTTGCTTTGTACGTTTCTGGTCAATAGAATCTTACTAATAGGTACCAATTTGATAGTCTGGTTTAGGGATAATGTAACTACGTTATGCACCGCAGAATGTTCGAACGCGCTTACAACATGGCTCTCTGACGTGGAGGTTCAATGTGCCGGTGACCAAATCATTACTGAGGGCCGTTTCATCGAACCTTACACGATCCCTTTAAGGTACATTGCGGGTTATGATATGGCTTGCTTGCAAGATAGGTATGAATTCTCAAGTTTCAAGTTAGGTAGTACTTAGTTCTAACACTGCATAGCTTTAATAATTGGTGTTTTCTGGAATCTCAAGGTTGGGAAAGCGCTGGAAATAATAAGTGAGCTCTGTTTTTCGAATTTCGCTTCCTCGATGTACTGCCCTAACGATATTAAGATGGGGTTCCGACCTGTGTTACGGTGATGACCCGCCGTCCCAATGCGATGACCAAGTCCTTATGGCAGCAGAGGCCACTGCCGATCCAGATAAGATGTCTGTGACCAATATGTATAGCAAGGATTTGGTAAGGGCTAACTTTTTCTGGGCTGACTGAATACTAGGGGAGAAACTGACATTATATCGTAGTTTTGCAGTGAATGTTTTATGCTGATGTGGAGACAACGGTTACTTTCGCCTATACTTTCTCCTGGGAAATTTGCAGAGTATCTGGTTGACCAGTTCAATAAAATTGAAGCAGCGTGTTCGGACTCACCTGTTGAGGCTTCTGCGGCTGCAGGTACCAATGAAGTACCCACACCCGTTCAAAAAAGAGCAGATGGAGTTTATCATAAAACTGGTAGGATTTTCAGTCCCTGTTTATTTCATATCACGGACTTGAAACTAATGTTACCTACAGTCACCCCAGCTTTTCCAACCCAGCCGGGGGCCATTGAAGACTGTGGCCAATACTACAATGTGGTTGCCGGTGATACTGTTAGTCATATACCAACCCGTGTGCCTGCTAAATTAAAATTTGCTCACAGTGATATTCCATAGTGCGGATCGATTTCGTCAAACTTGTGAGTGTGCTTAACGCGTAGCAACCACGAAGATTTTGCTCACAATTCTAGGGGGATTTCCATATATGATATCAAGCGTTTCAATACTGAAGTGAGATCAAATTAAGTACCCGAAGTGACTTTGTTCAAAGGTTCGTCGTGCACACCAGGTTTGCTGACCAATAATCGGGAATGTAGTTGGATAGGGCTTGCTCCAATTTGTTGGCAGATCATTCTATCTGTGTCGCTCCTATCGTAAAAGAACCGATCTCCACAGATGGTAATTGTGGAGACGGATATGAGACCGTTTGTGAAGGATCGGAGTTCGGCTCGTGAGTTTCTTTTCCTCCCGAAAAGCATTTCCTAAAATGCTAACAGATACGGTCTAGATGCGTAAGGCCTAACGTCTTTAATTTCGTACTATGTTATATTAATTTATCATTTGTTCTCTAGTGCAATTCGAACAATCGATGCGGACCTTGCGATTTCGGTGGCTCGAATCCGGAAGACGCTAATCCTATTGATCCTATGCCCGATAACCCGGTTCCCGGCGATTCTACCCCTAGCAATACTGCTTCCGCTGATCCTTCACTCACAAATCCGGTGCCAGAAGATTCTACTACCAGCAGCACCGCTCCCAGCAACGTCGCACCGAGCGATGGGGATGATTCTGCTATTGCTGAACCAACTAGTAGTGCCGATGGTCCCACCCAGGTCGACCCAACCCCCACCGGACCTGGCACCCCAAAGGAAACAACACATCCCGACAACTCCACAATGAGTATTAGCCTAGATGGAACATGCACGCTCAATATCACATGTGAAGGATCCGGCTTTGGTGATTGCTGTAGCACCAGTGGATTTTGTGGGACTGGGCCCGAATGGTGTGGTAAGTAATGAGTTGACATCCATCCATTTATATCTCTGCATTTCCGTATTCTAAGTCTTCTGATGAATAGGTGTTGAGAATTGCTTGGCTGGAGCCTGTGAGGAAGATACGACAGGGATAAGCTTTGATGGAACATGTGGTCCCCTTTTCCGAGATAATAGGACCTGTATTGGTTCCAAATTTGGCGATTGTTGTAGTGTGACCGGATATTGCGGTACAGGGCCTAAGTGGTGTGGTAAGTGATGCTTTTATTTTCTTCCTTGTTCGAATTTTTATACCCATACTAGCGACCTAGCGGTGAATGGTTGCCCTAAACAGTGGAATAAATTTATTAGGATACGGGAATTGCTACTCAGGCGCTTGTGATACATCGCTCGGCAGTGTAAGCACAGATGGAACATGCGGCCCGAACTTCCCCGGCAATATGATATGTGTGGGGAGCGCCTATGGAGAGTGGTAAGTCGAACCATGGGCTGCTTCATTTCAATTTAACGTCTCATTCCAATCTTGTGTATTGTGGACTGTGAATGACGTTAACGAATGTAACTGACGCTCGTTGAAGTTGCTCGACAAGCGGATTCTGTGGGTCTTCATCGCGGCATTGCGGAATTGCAGTGTGCTACTCTGGAAAATGTGAGGGTAGAAGCAACGACCAGGACGGTGCGGACAAGGGCAGTAAGGATCTGGAAGATGAGGATGAGAAGGACGAATGAGGATTAATTCAAAGGAATGAGCAGAAAGTTGGATTTTGGGAATATTGCCACTCGTTATGGTTGAACAAAAGATTCGAAAAGTAGTACTACTGTTATTGTTATTGATCATGACGGTTATGAACGGTTGGAGGGGGCGGCTTGGGCGATCTCAGCAGCACCCTACATATAGGTTCTTTAGTTAAAATGATGGATTGAAACGTGGGAATCTATCTTTGTTAGAATGCATTTCATACCATTCCTTTTCTGATGGAGCCCCTTTTCTTCGGTTTTTTGATAGCTGCGATTCCAGGTTCGGACAAAACTAGCCCCCACTAAGCTTATTTCCCCGCATTTTTAGTTGTGCAGCCCACTCAACAGGGCTGGAAATGCCACTAGCATCTCATCGTCAACATCAGGTAGCTCAACCCAATTCCCGCCAGCACCAAGCCGCCCCAAAAAGGAATAGCAATGAGGGGAGAAAGGGGGGATGGAAAGGAGTAAAATAGCGACAGAATATAAATATTATCGTTGGTTGCTGCTTCTATCTACCACAATCCATTGCTATAAAGTAATGGATACTACTACTAAGAACGATGACAAGAAGAAGAAGATGCCCCCATTGGAGTTCAGAGATCAGATCCCCATTCAATCCTTCCAGCTGCCTGTTTTCCCGACGGAAGCATCTCATTTAAAGGAAATAACATCGTCATCCGAAATAAAACTGCTAGATTACTCGACTCTACTAACAACTGCTTTACTGTTTCCATCACAGCTGGGGAAGAAGCCTCCCGAACCTCAAGATGTTGACTCTATATATATATAGACAGCTTATCGATAGAGTGGGGTAGATGAGTCAAGAAAAAATGCAAGTGAACTTTTTTAGCGAATGACTATCCTTCGCGTAGAGAGAGAGTTTTGGGTATGTGGAGTGGAACAAGTCTGAACGCGCGAGTGAAGTAGCTGGTGGTGGATGGGTGGGCGGAAATTAAGGAGGAAGCAAGATTCTTTGAAACTCTGGGGATGAGCTTGAGTGGATAGTAGTTGCATGTGTCGAGGGGGGGATACGTAAGATATGTGAGATCGACAGATCGAGAAGTATCAAATGGTGTGAAATGTGCCTCCTCGTTTATACTGCAAGTAATCAGCAGCTTTAACTTATCGGTTTCAGTTATTAAGATTTCAAAAGGCTTAGTATGTATAGGTTCTATGCAGAGTGAGTGACGACTAATGCGTTCAGAAATTAATTTCAGGAAGGTTGATATTACATTAAACATGCTACCCTAAAAATTCAAGTGTTATTATTTATTATTATTTAATTCGTACAAAAATATGATTTTGCTAAAGAGTTCATTCAAACAGTAGTGTCAAAAGCATTGTCCATAAAGATTTCCGATAACATACGATCAAAAATACTATACATGCACCACCAACAAATCCCTTACTGTAATTTCTTCGCCTGTTCTAGGGTGGGAGCTTTATATATCGATCTCTCCAGATTCGAAGCCCACAGCGCCGCACCGACCGTGTTCGTATACGCAAATGCCATAGATGCAAAGGGGACCATTTCCAAAACAAATGCCGCTGCCCCGAAGCTATATGAAAAGAAAGGAGATAAAAAAAAACTCCAGTTAGCATTTTGACAGTGACAATGGGAACGCCCCGACGGGTTGGGTTTCGTCAGAGATTCTTCTTACCTAGTATATGCAGCAGAGTGTGCCGCCACCCACGCCCGCTTCTTGCTCGAATCCCAGCCTTTCAACTGAAAATACCTCTCATGCGACACCGGGCCGAATCTCTTCCCCTGCGAAACGACATACATCACCGTCCCCACCACCGGAATCATATTCAACGGCAAATACAAAAGCGACCTCACCAACGACGACAATGAGAATATCGACAATGGTTTACGAATCATGCTCCCCAACCGTGCGATGGGGTCCAGGACTGAACCAGTGTTCTTAATATGTCGACCTTCAGCCACTAGCGCTGTGTCTCCGCGAGCAAGCAGGGTGCCGTCGAAGATGTCCACGAGCGAATCTCGAAGAATGAAGCTGCGCGAGAGGTGGTTTGTGATTGTGGAGCTTTCGGTGAGGACAAGGAGGATTGCAGAGAAAGGTGCCAGGGGCCCGCTCGTGAGAGCTAGAATGGCTGTTTGGGGGATGTAGGTGAAGAAGAACATTGCGGTGGTTACGAGGACGCCCAGGGAGACTGTGGGGGCGATTTTGGACACGAGGGGCCGCCAGAGGGAGCTGTGGGAGATGAAGTAGAAGATTCCCTGGTGTATTCTGTTAGGACATGTTCGCATCTATTACTGGGGGTATGGTTTACAGCCGCCTTCGTCCCTCAATAGTACGTGTGAGAGGCTGGAGCTGTAGTAGTAGCTTTGCCTAGTAGTCAAGGGGAAAAAGAAGACAGAGTAAATACTACTATATACACGTGCATACCTGGAGCGGATACATGTATGTGCCTGACTTGGCTGCTTCCGTGAGAAGTGTTCTCAGGTCATTTGCCTCGCGGATGAGGAGGGTCTTGAGTTTCTCTGCCATGATAGAGAGAGATTGGATGGTTCGGTGTTAGTTACAGTGCGGGTAGTAGTAGTAGTAGTATTTTCCCAATCACTGGGTTGGCAAGTCATTAGTAGATATATGAACTAAATGAAGCACAATATTATTGTCAAGTTTTTTTTCTTTTAAACGTTATATATAGTATATTAAGAAATTATACCTGGCAGCAGAAGTTGTTGAAATTGAAGCTGTTTATTTCCCGTGGAGCTTGGAATTCCATCAATGACGTCAGGTGACCTATTTAGGCCAAGCTGGGACGGCAAAAGGTTATTTTTGGCAGAAGGTATTGAATTGTATGATGATTGGCAAGGTCAGGGGAAGGCTTATTTTCTTCCATTGCTGGGTTATTAATTAATAGCCAAGGAAGAATATTATATACGCAGTAGAGCTCGAACTTGGATTTGACAAAAATGATCCAACCCACGTCTTCACTCATTCTTACTTCCATTCTTCCATTCTCTTGTTAAGTCGCCGGTAGATCAGCTCAATTCGACAAAAGGAAAATCCTCCCCAATATGATATCAAAGTAAAGCTGAAAACGCAATAATAACAATAATAATAACGATATTACTAATAATAATAAACAAATGCCATCCGTCCTTGTGCCCGCCGTATAAACACTTGATTATCCGTAATCACAGAGCAAATGTCGCTTGTTTTATTTGCTTTGTATCGACAATAACTCAATTACCAAAAAACGCCGAAGTGCCGGCCGATCGAATAA
>LGUA01000828.1:0-10370 GCA_001660665.1 Emergomyces africanus | reverse complement strand
AATTTATTATATTTCGCGTGATTTGATGGAAACTGGGTTTAACCCCGGCCCATCATCCTCGTCTTCCGCCGCCTGAGCCCCCAAGGAATCCCCAAACATAGATATCAATATAGATTCGATCCAACCCAACAAATTACATAGCTGCGTAGGCGTCCGCTGGTCATAAAGCCATAAATATCATACATCCACCACGCATTGCAAAAGCATTGAAGGGCTGGTGGAAATCAGCGTATCCATTTCTCGGGCGATGTTGCGCCTGTGGGCATATGGTAGAGAGCTTGTCCCAACCAAACCTGTGTGCGGTTGAAACCTATATGAATAAGTCGAACATTCACTATTTTGATAATAAACGTACGGCGGCGGCGGCCGAGTACTATAGACTGATACACCCATTTTTTTCTTACACTTATAAGCCACAAAGAGCTTAAAATCGGCAGACCTCAAACATGTCTTGCAACTATTACATTCCGAGGGTCCCTGTTGCTTATGGTGAATGAATGATTATTTAATTATCAGGGAATTTCTCTTTCTTCTAGTAGTGTTATATAAATTGACTCGTGACTTTTTTTCACAGGGTTATTTAAATATCTTTCAAGTTGTTTAACAATCACTACAAAGAGATTTGAAGAGAATCTGAAGTATTTTAAAAAGAGTGAAGTATTTAGGCCCATAAATATCTAAATACACGATTTAATAAATATGAGACAGGACTAGAAATCTGATAATGTGTGTTCCGCAATAACGAATGTAAACCTCATATTTAGGGAATCCCTTAATAAACACCCATTTCCTTACCAGCGGAATTCTCTTCGACGATCGAGGCCAGCATAAAGTTAATGGCTGAGCTAACCTCTAAGTATTTATTACTTACATACATATGTACATTTAGAGTACCTCTAGAGTCAATCTAAAGCACTGAACTTTTGCTTCAGGTATAGGTATATAAATGAATATACGTCCAGAGCTTCGGGGCTGCTTCACCTATGGTTGTAATTCTCATCATATTTCGAGTAGTTTAGCAGAAGTGTTAGTTGGCACCTGGCACTGCACATATAAATATTTAATATTTAATACGTGGACCTAAATACCTTTCAAAATTGCCGCCACCATATCTTGGACGAAGCTATGAGTATAAAATCTCCGGGGACTGTAGAACCGGTATTACAGTTTCCTGGCGGAGGAGTGGAATTAGGATATAATATTGGCACCAGGACCAACGATGTAGACCAGCCTCGTTGGCCTGAGAATTTGGTGGCAGAAGTTGTTTCCTTATTGGTGATAAAAGTACTATTTATTATTTACTATTATAGTCGCGCGGCGGGATGCGATCTGGAGTACTACTAGTAACTAGTTTCCAGTTGTACTGAGTACGCCCGCCCACGTTCACATAAAATCAGCTTTGAATTGAAGAAGATAGGATTGAAGAGACTATCTTAAATATTTAGCAAATACTTCCTCTGCCTGTTTTCTCCATTCTTATTTACTCATTCGCTTGGACATTTTGTGTTGGAGCATGAGGTCCCAAGAAAGGACAGTAGGCCCGATTAGGCAATGTCCAAATATCGGTTGTCAGGCCAGCCATCAAAATCTCAACTCAAAACCTTCAACTCAAAACCTCAACTCAAAACCTCGTTCAAGCATCAAATAAATTTCAGCCTGGGGTTATCAATTGCCACCACTTGCTGCTGATCAACCGTCTTTAACCTGCGGGAAACACAATCACCATGGATAGACGATCAAATGAGACACCGATGGACTTTGAATGGCAGACTCGTGCCCCAGGAGGCGCCGCATCCCCGTTTCACCAGCTCGCATTACAGCACCAAAATCGAACCAAAGATAAGAAACGTGAGACTTATTGATACTGATATCCTTAATGATAGGCGCATATTATTTCGCTTTGCTAACTGCGGTGTTTTGACATTATTGAAAGGCCCTTACAGTCTTTTTGATTCACCAGCGAAACCGTCAACCCCGGCTCTTCGTGAACCCTCCTCACAGCCATTCCTGTTTTCTCAACCACCCGCTTCGCCCACAACATTACCTCGCAAATCTCCATTTATGACCCCTCGTAATAAGGCGGATATCGACTTTTCATCGGGAGCGGAGAATCTTTCGTCTCCAGAAATTGCAGACAATGATGAGACACCAGAAAAATTAGGTAAAGCAGACAGGAGAAATTCTCTATTTAATTTCTACGGACGGTTCGCACCAAGCCCAGGTCGGGGCGAGATCCCGAAGTCCAAATACTCGAACGTCCTTGTTACAAGAGTCCATAAAAAGCGACGTCGAGACCGTGAAATTGATAGGAAGCGGCAAAAACCCAATGGCGACAGCGTCAATGACAGACATGATGACAGCGAACCCACCGCGCGTTCCCAGACACCGCCACACAACTCTCAGGGGCATGAAATTCCATTTTTTTCTCGCTTCTTCACTTTCCTAGAATCACATCCGCACATTCCCCGCATCCTTTCATATTACGCTCAATTTATATTCAACCTTGTCCTCACCTGCTTGACGCTGTACATCATTGTCGTGTTCCTGCTTGCGATCCGGGCAGACGTTGACCGGGCGAGCGAGAAGGTATCCGCCGATATTCTTGCTGATATGGCTGTTTGCGCGAAAAACTATATGGAAAACCGATGCAGCGGTGAAGATGGACGGAGATTACCTGCTTTGGAGGCTGTCTGCGAGAACTGGGAGCGATGCATGAACCGCGACCCTGCCAAAGTGGGGAGAGCCAAAGTCTCTGCGCAGACATTGGCGGAAATTTTCAACGGTTTTATCGAGCCGATAAGTTTTAAAACTATGGTACGTTGTTTTTTACCACCTGCCTACTCGTTGTCTTCGTAGTTGCTAATTGGAATGTATAGTTTTTTTTTATCGCTTCGATCGCTTCCTGTTTTGCTGTCTCGAATTTAACCTTTTCGTTCTTTCGCAACAAATCAAATAACCCCCCGTCTCCCTTGCCGAATCCATACATGCCTTACCCAACCCACCCAATGCACCAACCGCAGTCGCACTTCCCCTATTCTTCCGGCCATCCATCATTTCGACATGACCATTACTACGATGCTCGGTCTGACCTTATTTCTAATCAAGATCTCAGCATGAGAAAACCAAATCAAGATCAGGAACCACAACAGAGACGACTTGCTATGCACCCCGGAGATCGCGATCAACCCAAAACACCAAGCCCCGCTAAACGTGAGAGGACTTTTTCTTGAACTCGTGCCTGGTGTGATGCGCTCGGATTTTTTCCCTAGGATTTTTCCGACCCTCCTGTTGTCATTCCATCGAGTTTCTTCAAAGGGCCGGAGTTGGTCGTATTCCATGGGGTTTCATTTCACCTATTCTTTAGTTTTCTTTTGGCTTGTGAGCGCTGGACGTCTTGCTATTTGTATTATTTTGATATATTGTCTTTTTAATTTTCTGTTTCGAAGGGAATTCATTCATGAATTCATCTTATTTCTGAATCAATATACATCCATCCTTGGAAGAAGGACAGATCAGTGAATTAAACGTTATAACGGCGCAGCTACCCTACAACCACATTCCCTACCCGCGCCAGTAGAGTCTTCTTTTTGGCAATGAGCTCCGCTTCCCCGTAATCTCTCCTCCCACTCCAGATATCCATTTCACTTAGCTTCACCCATGTTGTTTTCTTGTACCACTTCCAAGCTACAACGAAGAGTACAAACACCGGTACTAAAATGTAATTAATGACAAAATCCTCTGCGTTAAACTGGTTCAGGAAGGCCGGGTACCCCTGGAAAAATATGAGTAATACGTTGGCGCCCAGGGAAAAGTAGGTACCATATGGGTAGAACGCGGCTTTAAATGGCAGAGTGGACAGGTCCTCGCCCTGAGCGGCCAGTGCCTGGCGGAAGCGGATATGAGTAATTCCAATTGCGCCCCAGACGATGAATGTAGCGACTGAACAAGGATGACATTAGATATTTTATGCAGATAACACTCTCCTGCGTGGTTTCGGGTGATGATGTGCTGTCTTCCTTACTACCAGCAAGAAATGAGAAAATAGAGATGTCACTCACCACCAGAGAGGGTTATTAAAGCCTCGTATAGTTTACCAGCGTTTGAAGATACCGATATGAACGCGATACATGCAAATGCGTTGGAAAATAGAAGAGCAACCCAAGGAACACCAGCTTTATTTGTGAGACCGAGGAGACTAGGAGCTTTTCCGCTACGTCCCATATAAACTAATGTTCTCGATGACACATAGAGAGAACCAGTACCGGCAGATAAAACTGATAGCACGATTAGTCCGTTGATAAGATGTGCTGCCGGGGCAATATTGGCATCGTGCAAGGCGATGGTAAGCGGAGATTTGCCAGTCTTTGAACCAGCCGATACGAGGCGGTCGTCATCAAAGGGCATGAGTATTCCGATAAAGAACATCATTCCTGATCATCTACCGTTAATCGTAGAGAACTATATTTGAGCAGAGCGAGAGAGATCAGAGTGAGAGTGCGACTGGAAAGTAACTTACCGACATAGAAAATGAGAATTCGCCAAAAGACCTGGCGTATAGCTTTTGGAACCGCTCGCAAAGGATTGCTCGATTCACCAGATGTTATGCCGACCCTACTGGGTGTTAGCACAGTACACATGAAGTGGAATGGGACAAGAAAGCGTGCATAAACGAACATTTCAGTTCCTGCATATAACGTCCCTGCAATGACAAAGGTACGAGCAACACCATTTACGGAATCTGCAAATGCCCCAGGGTTGTTCCAGTACTTAAATCCAATGACATGTCCCCCGATCTTCCCTGAACTAATGAAAATAGCCAATATAAAGAAAACAATGAGCGAAATGACCTTGATGCTGCAGGTACATTTTAGTTTCAAGATCTTCGACGAACAATTTTACGGGACAGGCAGGAACATACAGCGATAACCAGAACTCCATTTCCCCATAAGCCAATATACCCAAGTTCGACAGTCCAAGGAATATAACCCAGAATATTAGAATCCAAGCCCACTGCGGTACAACGTCTGTCCAGTATCCCATTACAAGGGATAAAGCATTGTACTCATTTGCCAATACCTGTTTTTGTATTAGATCTGAAAGGCAGCAAATGCGTGACCCTACAAAGGAGGGGGTACTCAAGTGAGCGAAACTCACTGTGACCCAAAGATACCAATATGCCCATCCAAGAGCAAAACCCAGCGAGTCGTCAACGAATCGGGATGAGTATTCTGTAAATGAACCAGTAACCGGAATCACTGTTGCTAGTTCCCCCAATGACTGCCTAGAAATTCATCAATTTAGTGAGTGAGTATAGGTGGAATTGGGCTGGGCAGGGAGAGATTTTTACATGACGAAGAAAACAATGATTCCAACAAGCGAGAAGCTGATCAAAATCCCAGCCGGACCGCCTAGGTGTAATGCGTTACCTGAGCCGATCAAAAGCCCCGGTCCGATAATACCTGTTACCCCCGAGTTAGTTTGGACGATTTTTGGGGCACCCTCAAGATGCATATACCTCCGATAGCGATCATCTGCAGATGTCGGGACTTGAGCTTCCTGTGCAAGAGGGTTGGCTCGGATCGATCAGGCTGACTGCTTGAATCAGCGTCATGGCTGGTCAATTTAAAATCATCCCCTTCTGTACTGTGATTGAAGGAAATATTCTCATTGTTCCCAGGAGCCGCCGCCATGGTTTCCTATCGGATGTGCACGAGGTCCGGGATCTACGCTGGCAAAGTATTTAGTTGCGAACCGCGATCCACAGTCAGCCAGTCGAGGGGGATATCCGCAAGGCGAATGAGAGGGATAGTAATTCCAGGAGTCACCATCTGAATTTAATAATGTATAACTGGGCGTTGTAAAAGCAGGTAGCCGAGCAGTGGAGCAAAAAAAAGCTTCTCTGATAGAAAAAAAAAAAAGAATACAGAGAAAGGAATATGGCAGAGCAGGGACTTTAAAGAAGATCCACTGGTAATGCTTCCAAGTGATTGCGTGCGTCGCATGCTAGTTGAATTGCATCATTCAGCGCCAATAAGGCACGGAAAGCTGGAAAGATGCTCAGCATCCATCTTCCCTGCTCGTCGACGGCTGGATACCGATGCTCAATACTACCAGTACGGAGTACTACTACTAACTACTAGTACTCCTACCAGTAAAGGGGGGGGGGGGGGGGCAGTATGAAATTTGTCCCTGCATAGTACTATTATATGTTGAAGTGCTATGCAACCGGATAACCCTCAGCATGATTGCTGTTTAGTAGTATTATTCATTTTTTAGTAGCATTTGGATGGCAGATAACGGGAGACTAGGACCTACAGTCAGCCTTCAAAGTTTCGGAGACGTTGAGACGTTGAGACGTTGATAACGCAATCCATCGCCAAGAAGAACTGGGTGGGAGTTCCGAGCTCGTGATAAATAAGCTTAGCAGGGGGATGATCCATACATGCTAGTAGGTATGTACTCCGTACTGTACATATTTGCGGCGGACTATATATTATGACATATATCTCAAGCAGCTTATTTTGTTGCTTTTTTGTTGGATTTTTCGGTTTTTACATTTGTAATATTATAATGCCGTTTATGCACACTAAGTACTAGTCAATAAAATTATAAGTTAAAATCTAAAGCTTTAAAACTTCATTTCATTCTGTGATTCTGTGAGTTTAAAAACAGGTATCATGTGAGATGAATATCACTATCATTATCAAACACTATTGAGTGATATCCGTTTGGGTACGAAGTACTACTTCATTTTTAATTAAAACTTTTTTTGAATCCGACTATCCGTTAGAAAGTATATACCAAAAATTAGAATACATTGAATTTTCCCCCGATGTGAAATCCCCGTATTTCCCTCCCGAGCCACAGATTTCCGTTTTCTAGTAGTATGTACTCCGTACAAAGCGACGGCTTCCAATGCAAATATAATTCAATCAAACAAACATTTCCTCGTTCATTTTGCTGTTCATCATAGGATTATTTATTCAAAGTTGTTTTGGGCCCAGTGAACCATTTCCTTGCAAAAAGAAAATAGTACAATAGTGCACTTCCCCAAAGAGTTCCGTTGACCACTATGGTGTAGTTCATCATGTCCGCTGTTGAAATTGGAACGTCAGCCTTAGATCATAAAGTGAGATATCAACGAAACTATTGGGCCGAGCTAGCTTACGTGTTGGAGATGGCCCCTGTGTAGGGAACATGCAGAGGGAAATTTCAAAGGTCAAATATAAGAGCGCTACCATAGCAATTGGCTTGCTGAAATAACGCCCAGTGTAAAACGGGCCAGGTTTGAATTTATGTTGACCCCAAGCAATGCGGCAGAGGATAGGTATGGCCCAGGCGAGGGCATTCCCTGAAGAACCGAGAGAAAAAAGCGCATTGGCAGCTGTAGGATGGATCAAACATATGAGACCGAGCATAATTGCTGAAAATGCGCATCCCCAGACCGTTCGAATTGGTTGAAAGCGAAAGCGAACTCGTGTTTCCAGCGTTCTAAAGAAACTGGAAAACGGTATGGCGCCGTCTCGAGCAAATGCCCAACTTTGGCGCGATGCCGCCACAAGCTGTACGTTGGCGATTAGCGAGATACTTTTTTAATTATTTTTATTTGAATTGCTAACCAAACTCAAACCCATGCAGTATTGAAGGCATGCCATGACTACCATGAAACTGAGAGCCCCGCGCTTTCCCAGGGCATCGTAATAAATCTGAAGTAGTTAGTTAGTTAGATAGGAATCGAGGGTATCAATCGACAACAGCAGAACACACCTGAGCCATCGGCTGCCCAAAAGGGCTTTTCATTAACGCTTCAATGTTTTTGTTCATCGATGCTGCCACTACACAGACTGAGATGAATCCAAAGATCCAACACGCAGCAATGGATCCCAAAATCCCTCTAGGAACTGCTCTGGCTGCGTATTTTGCTTCTTCACTCATGTGAACACATGAATCAATCCCTCCAATGGTCCATATTGGAGATAACCAGGCAATCATAAATGTCCAACCAGCCGGCCAAGTGGTCATATTCTCCGAATGAGTAAACACATAGCTCCCAGAGTTCAACCCACCAGTTTTGGATTTACCAACTAGCAACGCAATTATGGTGGCGATAACCAATGATATATTGGCCACAATACATGCAGTCTGAATTCTGTGCATAATATTGGCTGCAAATGTGGCCACAATTGCATGAGTAAGTACACACCCTGCGAAAACCCCATATACAATAGGTGAAGTGGCCGACCATTTGCCATCATAAGCAATGGATGGAATGGATAAAAGCATTAGAGCGAATCCATCTATGAAGAAGTCAGTAGAGACCGAATGTATATGAGGTTCTGATAGCAGCTGGCATTCATACAGTCAATTGAACAAGTGCCCCCAATAAGACCAATGGTATTGCTGTATCCAACTAGAAAGCTTAATGGTTTTCTAAACTTCTCTGGTGCAAAATAATGTGTCCACCAATATAGGCCACCAGAGGTAGGGAGCGAAGATGCGAGATCCGACTAATTATCATGAGATTTATTAATATTCATGGTATGATGATTATGTGGAAGCATACTTACCATTGCAAGCCCAACAATAAAAACAAAGCCGCTTGCAATAAACCAACCCTAGAAAATTAGTTTAATAAGGCATTTTTTCCGTGTTGTCATCAGATTTGTCTGCAACATACCCAAACCATACCCACAGGGCCGGCAGGGAGCGAGAAAGCTAGTGTGGATGCAATTGACGGTAGAAGTCCCATAATGCTGAATGCAATGGAGAATATCTGAAGAGATGAGTAACGGCGTCGAAGTTCCTGCTTATATCCCATTGTGGCTAAATATTAAGAACCAGCATGTCAGTTTGACACAGGTGCGGTGTCTTGCAATTCAAAATCAACACATGATTGGACTGGATGGACCGGCAGTTCTTTCATTGAACGCCCAGGACAGCGCACGACGAGTGGGATATTCCTGATAGCGGACAGAGTAAAAACGAAGCCAGAAATCACTGACCAAGAAGTTCCGCATCCACTGGATCTGCAAGTTCAGAGTCAGTTATAATAATCAAGTCCTCATCAGATCCCCGAGTCCCATTTATAGGGAGAGACCGTTTGTCATTCATGGTGGTGGTGTTCACTCCCATGGGAGAAAGAATTTGCAGCGCGGCAGGAGAGGAAGACAAGAATAGAAGAGACTCAGTATAAAAAATTCAAGGAGGGGGCGGGTAGAAATGTTGCAGCAGTAGCAGCAGCGAGATGAATCCATATATACAGCGCTCAGGGCAAATCCCTGCTGCTGCTGTTTCATCCGTTCGTTACACAAAGAGCCAGCTCAACATAAAATGAGAGTCCTGGTTAATGGAAGAGGCACATTACTAGTACTATTGACTGGCGATCTGCAGTGATGACATCTATTAAAAGAGGGCGATACCAAGGGTATATTTCGAGCGAATCAACCCAACCCCTGAGATAACTAGGGTAATTTATCTGTCGGAATATTCTGTTTGAAGATATTTCCGATCCAAGTATATCAGACTGATAATATCCCCCAGCATTATAGATTGCGTTGTAGCTGGTAAGTTGGGGGCGCGTCGCACAAATCGAGCCTGTGCAGGCTCCGGATCTCAAGAGATACAAACGGCCATATCGAACGCTCAAGATCAAAGCCTTCATCCCCAACAGAGCGTAACTCAGAGATGTAATAGTATTTTATGACGAATGACAACTTGAAACATTCAAGCG
Source organism: Emergomyces africanus (assembly GCA_001660665.1). Taxonomy (NCBI): domain Eukaryota; kingdom Fungi; phylum Ascomycota; class Eurotiomycetes; order Onygenales; family Ajellomycetaceae; genus Emergomyces; species Emergomyces africanus. The sequence continues at coordinate 640 of LGUA01000828.1, read as the reverse complement.
AACTGTCTAGAGCACTCGGCATACTACTACTACTATTTACGTCGAAGCATCAAGTCCCCAACATTTTGGAACCCATTTGGAACCCATTTGGAACGTGAAGGAACACTTTCAATGGGGAAGATAATTCCCTGGCCATATGTAAGTTAGCAGTATTCAAGAGACAGGAAATTCTATTTTGAGATCAAGTACTAGCTAAAAGATGAATGTTTATCTTCGCTGGTACCATTGGTGGCTAACATCCACCTAGGCGGAGATCACGAAGCCACCTTAAGCGGGCATTTTAAGGCCAGGTCAGACACCGGCGTGCCAGAAGCATGTCCTGGTGTAGGGCTTGGTTCTGTGCCAAAACAAGTCCTTGGGGTTTGCGAGGTGGCAAAGGCGTCGATGTAACCCAACTTTGCGGCAACAGATTACTACCTGGGCGAAGAACCGAAGATTGGTCGCATCAGGGGTATCCTGCAACTTTCTATTTCGGCCTGGAGATGCGAAACAGGGCACTAATTGGAAAGTCGCCGAGCCGAGACGATCATTAAGTGAGTACGCAGTATGTTAGGGGGCTCCACCAGTTTGAACGCCTCCCGATGATCTCCTGCCGCGCTGCAAATTCTTTCTCCCATGGGAGTGAACACCACCACCATGA
>LGUA01000827.1:0-10369 GCA_001660665.1 Emergomyces africanus | reverse complement strand
TTACACATCTAAATGATTAGGGTAGTTCAAGGTACAACTCGATGATTTTTTTAAATACCATGCAATCGGGATCCGATCACATTTCGGGCAAGTCGGGCTTTAGTGGATCTATGGACCCTTTGTGTTGGTTAAATTGAAATTCACGGCAAAATCCTGCCCACTAGATCTGCCAGTGGGCCATCTCATCACAGGTGGCGAACCCATGTGTTGTTTAGTAAAATGGCTGCAATGGGATTTCCTAGGGCAATACCTAGGGGGGGTTGCCAAAATTTAACTCTGTGGATCCATGGTTAAACTGGGCTTTCTCCTGCATGAAGCGGGTGTCCCGAGGTCCGGGCCTCCACCTATAAGGAGTTAGTTTAGATTGGGACCGCATTGTCTCAATTCAAGATCTTACGCAGCTGCAACTGCCCTGGCAGCCGAAGAGGATGACTGAGGGAAGTCTTGTCTTGAAGTCCGTTCCAGTTGGCTTCTATCTCAGGGAGGGAGACGGAGAAGAAGCCGGAGAAGAAGAAGAAGAAGAAGAAGAAGAAGAAGAAGAAGAAGAAGAAGAATATATCCAAAGCGCACGACATAGTAGTAGGTACTAGAACAAGTTCAATTCAATTGGAAGCAGAAGGGAGGGCCAATCGCTGCCGCGTGATTGATTGTGTTCATGGACACAATTGCTTCATTGCACGCTCTGTGCTTTCTAAGTCGTCCTAGGCTTGCTTTTGCACTAAATGTACAGCTAACCCAGCGAGTGTGAAATTTATTGTTTCGTTCTTGGGTTTGATCGACAGGTTACGCGAGGACTGGCTGAGGCAGGTTTCGGCTCGCGTTATCTAAAAAAAGGTCAGTCATTCCGCATCTTTGGCAGAGGTAAAGAATAAAGAAACCAACCCGGGGGCTTTCTTACAGAGCAGATATCCTCAACTGCAATCTACCACATCCTGGGACGCGCACAAGCCTCTAGCCTTATTTTAAGCGTTTTTTAAATTATCCTACAACCATGTCCCTGTACGCGAGGAGATAGGTGCCTGGTCATTGGATTCTTAAAAAAAAAAAAATAAAATAAAATAAAGAAAAAATAAAGCTTCTCGAAGAATTTCGGATGCTGCTCCAAGTTATCGGCGGCCACCTGCTCCATATACTCTGTACAGCTCCCCGAAATGTTTTTAGGATCCCCCTTCCAAGAACCTCAAATATCGGGAACCAAGATGGGAAAAGCGTATTATTCCGGGTGGGTCATTTGATACTTTATGTGGCTGATGATTTCCGAACCCTCCCTAGTAGGGAGAACTATAATTGAATTTTTAGTTCGATCATCATACCTTTTTGATCTTTTATGTACGGAGTAGTAGCTTACGCATGCCATTTTCTACATGGAGGTCAAAACTTCTAACTAATTGACTTTGCCAAGTGAGAAACACGTCCAATGAATGGCGATGGCTTCAAGAAGCTTAGCAGCAGCAGCAGCCAGTAACAATTAGCGTCATTTCAGCGCCTTAATTCAGTGAGTCAGAGCTCCAACCCTCCCCCCTGCAAGAATGAAAACTGCGATTGGCAGCACATCGGGGCTTTGGCCATGGGTGAAGGTAAGCTCTTATGTACGGAGTACGGAATACACTCTTCCAAAGACCAGCGGCAAACAATTACCAAAACCCCGCAAAATCGCGGCCCTTGCTGAAAATCTCCACCTTCCAAATAGCGTTACCGAAGCAGCCAAAACGAAGTTCATTTACACGCATAGGCATGGTGCAAGCTGAGAACTGGCCACATGAGAGAGCAACCCGACGGCAACTGATTGATAAGCCGCCTATGCCGTGCATAGTCTCACCCGATCTAGGCGTGTTGGCGGCAACCTAGGTAGTATTAGGACCGTCCCTCCCGATGCCAGGGGTGATCCTTACGAAACCCCCACCCCCTCCAAGGGAACATTAATACGGAGTAGTATGAAGGGGAAAGCAGCGCCTCAGAATAATTTCTGCTGATTTTTGGAATTTGCCGTTCACCAATCCAACCGGATATTTTTTTTCCGTTGGCGCTTTTAAAATACCACAACGCCACTTGTGACTGACCGCATACTCGTAGGTTAACTTGCTCTTGGGTTTTCTCTCCTGACCCCTCCACAGCTAATATCACTCCGTGGTATGGAGTACGGAGTACATATATCACTACATGCCAGGCCCCACTTCACTTACCACTTTCGATGCTGATTGCTATAAAAATTGCTTGCGTTCTGCAGGAACATACATGAACGTTCTATTTCGTGTTTCTTTGCCAGCGTTTTTTTGCCGGCCTTGAAGATATCCCGTTCAAGGGATTCCCCTCCTTTCTGTTTACTATTAATGTAAAATTTTGATTACACCCTTCGTTAAGCAAAGGAGCGGAACTTGTATCGCCGGAGAGTGGATTGACGGGTGGGACAGAGGTGGAAAGAAGGGGTAGTGTTTTTCATCACCATATTTGGCCGTCATGATCGAGCAACAGACCGCTTCTCTTCTTGTGGGGACTTCTGGCCTTATTTTCGTTGCTCTGTGTACACTTTCTGGTATCCTAGCAATATTTGCACGGTTATCTAGTCGAAACCGAGCCGGATGTATCGCTCTTCGGGATCTATATCAGGACCGAGATGGAGCTGCTACGGAAGACTCTACCCATAAATTTTCACAAAAGGTTCACTGTGTGTCAATAGCATGTCTTTCGATTGTTGGCCTTCTAGGATCGTTAGCGCAAGTGGTCCTGTCAACTCTTGGGGAGGATGGTGTACGCATGGTTGAACCGTGGCTTCAATTTTTGATATGGGTATGAACCCGTTGCGTGTTTACCTATAATTTATTCGACACGTTTGCACTGACTTGGATTTATATAGGGCTTAGTTGTACTGAACGCAATTGCGCTGTTCGTTGAGCCATCTCCAGCCAAAAAATTCACTATCGCACTCTGCATATCGACGTCACTTCTTGCGTATATAGCAGTGGTCATTGTTCAGACTTTGTTCATTTTCCCCAATTCCAATTGGCTGGATCTGAGCCACGCTCATGATACCCTGATGTTGGTGCAGTTTGTTGTTGCCTTCGGCTGTGCCTGTATTTCGGTTCTCCTTCCACGGCGGCCGGCTGTTTTTAGAAACGGCAAGGTTGTGGATGCCCAATATACGACGTCATGGATTGGTCGTATATCTTTTAGCTGGCCGAGTGGATTGCTCAAAGACATACGGCGAACAAAAAAATTGGACGTTGAATTTCTTCCCCAGCTAGATTATCAAACTCGAGCTAAATCACTCCTCGAAGCATTCGATCAGACAAAGCACAAGTCTCCCCGTCTCTGGAAGGTGTTGGTGTATGTATACCTTTCACCGCTGCTTCTACAGTTCGTGTTGGTTGTCGTCTCCTCTCTCCTAAGCTTCGCCCCCCAGTTTTGCCTACTTCAAATCCTACGCACGCTCGAGGCACGTAGCAGTGGCGAATGGAATCCCTCAGAAGCCTGGGCATTGGTCGTCGGTTTAGGAATTTCGACATTAGTTTATTCTACAATTGAGTCCTGGCTCTTCTGGGTCTCGGCCGCGAAGTTATGCATCCCTGTCTACGAACAGATATCCGCTGTGGTATTTACGAAATCTATGCGTCGAAAGAACGTGAAAGGCTCTCAATCGTCGAGCAGCACGGACGACCAGGCTTCAGACCGAAGCGGCAGTCAGCCAGCGAAAGGCGACACCAACGATGAAGATGATTCTCAGAAAACTAATCAAGGCACCATCAACCTCGTCGCCGTTGACGCAAAACGAATTTCCGAATTTGCCGCTTACAACTATTTCATCTCTTCCACCATTATCAAACTTGCCACTGCCTTCACATTCTTGGGCTTATTGATTGGTTGGAAAAGTCTATGCTCAGGGCTTCTGGTCTCAGTTTTGGTGACGCCGGTCAATATTTTCGTCGCAAACAGATACACGCGGGACCAAATTTCTTTAATGAAACTCCGTGACCAAAAAATGGCCGTCATAACAGAAGTCCTCCAGGGAATTCGTCAAATTAAATTTTCGGCGCTTGAGCACCAATGGCAACGCAAAATTGGGGATATACGGAAAGCAGAATTAAATGCCCAGTGGGCGGTGTTTCGTTATGATATCGTTCTCATTGGTATTTGGATTTTGGGCCCAGTGATGCTTTCCGCCGTATCTCTCGGAGTCTATTATTTGCTATATGACGAATTATCAGCTTCAGTTGCCTTCACCACCGTGTCCATTTTTTCGTCCCTGGAGCTGACACTCGCCATTCTCCCTGAACTAATAACAGATTTCATCGAATGTTGGGTGAGCGCGGAAAGAATTGAAAAATACTTGATTTCCGCCGAGAAAGGTCACAATACGCTTCCCTCTGATCATATTTGCTTTGAGAAAGCAGCTGTTGCTTGGCCAGTTGAGGACCCGGACGAATCGGACGATAGATTCAGGCTCCAGAACATCAGTCTAAACTTCCCACCCAAAGGTCTCAGTGTTATATCTGGAAAAACGGGCTCTGGTAAAAGCTTGCTTCTCGCCTCTATCCTTGGCGAATCTGATATACTGGACGGTGTCGTTCGGGTCCCAGAAGCTCCACCCCTCGAAGATAGATTTGATGAACTTGCAAACAAAAAAAACTGGATTATCGACTCTGCAATTGCCTACGTGGCTCAAGTACCATGGATCGAAAATGCCACGATAAAAGATAACATTCTCTTTGGCCTTCCGTTCGACTCAGACAGATATCATCAGGTTTTATTCGCCTGCGCTTTAGAAAAAGATCTCGATATGTTACCTGATGGTGAACTCACAGACATTGGCGCTAATGGGATAAATCTCAGTGGGGGCCAGAAATGGCGGATATCTTTTGCCCGCGCCCTGTATTCTCGCGCCGGTATTCTTATCATGGATGATTTGTTCAGCGCGCTGGATGCCCACACGGGACGGCATCTCCATGTACACGCCTTAACAGGAGAACTTGGTCAGGGAAGGACGCGGATACTCGTTACCCATCATGTGGCGCTGTGCCTGGGCGAAACGGATTACTCTGTGTACCTTCAAAATGGCACAGTCGGACACGCAGGTACTGTGGACGAGTTGACGAGAACTGGCGAACTAACGGAAATTCTAGCTGACAAGGCTAATGATGCAGCAAGAAGAAATGATGAAGTTGAGGATGATATTGATGGACTTAGCGCGGACGGAGCTACTCTATATAAAGTGTTTTCTCGTGGATCTCAGGTCCACGCCAACATAGAGACAAGTGATATTAATTCTACAAACAAAAAGGCTCCAGCAAAGTTCCAGCAAGACGAATGGCGTGAATCTGGCTCGGTTAAATTCGCTCACTACAAAACCTATTTCAAGAGCGGGGGAAACATATGGTATTGGCTTTTCGTTGCTATCGCATTTTTGGGCTATATTATGCTAACGGTTGGACGTGTATGTGGAACCCTTAACGTATTTGGTTCCTTGAAGATTTCTGACCCTTTTCGCTGATTATTTTTAGTCATGGTGGATAAGTGTTTGGACTCGGTCGTCAAGCGCTGCTACACCAGAAGCGAAGCTCTCACTAATGACGCATGTTGTGAACAGGGACAATTTAGCTTCGCAAAATTCTTCCCTTTTGTTTTACTTGGGAATATATGTTGGGTTGTCTCTGATAACATGTGTTCTAGGCCCGTTAAGATACGGGCTCTTTTTCAATGCCTCTATAAACGCTTCTCGAAACCTATTTGATCGGCTTACTTATGCCGTGTTACGAGCGCCACTTCGTTGGCTTGATACAATACCAGTTGGACGAATCCTGAACCGTTTCACAGCTGATTTCAATATGATCGACTCTCGGTTAGGTATTGACTTTGGTTCAATGCTTTACCATGTCCTTCAGGTACTTGGCATTGTTGCGGCCGGATTACTTGTCTCGCCTCTTCTTATCTTGTTTGCCATTGTTCTCCTTGCGATCAGTTTATATTATTCGCTGTATTACCTCGATGGCGCTCGCGAGATCAAGCGCTTGGAGAGTACCGTAAAAAGCCCAGTATATGAACAATTTGGGACTGCCCTGACTGGGTTGTCCACCATCCGAGCGTTTGGAAAAGTTCCAACGTATATTGATAGGATGTTCACCAAGATCGATAATCATGCTCAGCCTACTGGCATTTATGGCTTTTCAACAGATGGCTTGGTTTCCGCATGAGTGCTATCGGATCTATTTTTGCTGCTATTACTGCGGCACTTATCGTATCCATGAGGGGTATCGATGCCTCACTGGCTGGCTTTGCCCTCAGCTTTGCCATGCAATACACTAACGCAATCGCCTATACGTTGCGCGAATATACGAACATAGAGTTGAACATGAACGCCACCGAAAGGGTGATTGAATATTCTGACATTGATATCGAGCCCCAAGACGGCTTTAACGCCCCTGCTGCCTGGCCTACCGAAGGCAAACTTGAAGTGTCAGACCTCGTGGTTGCCTATGCCCCAGACTTACCTCCTGTCCTCAAGGGCTTGTCCTTCAACGTAGATAAAAACCAGCGCGTTGGGGTTGTGGGTCGTACAGGGGCGGGGAAGTCATCCTTGACACTAGCCCTTTTCCGCTTCCTTGAAGCTCGCGGAGGATCTATTCACGTCGACGGCATCGATGTATCCAAGATTAAACTGCACGATCTCAGGAGTCGCCTTGCTATCATACCCCAGGACCCTGTTTTATTTTCCGGAACCGTTAGGTCGAATCTAGATCCGTTCGAAGAATTCAGCGATACGGAACTTCGCGACGCTTTAGAACGTGTGCACCTTGTCCCCAGCTCCATCAACGAGACTGTTACGTCCACTCAGGCCTGCTCGTCTTCCTCTCCTCCTCAATCAAATACAGGATCGACGACTCCAACGCTAATCAATAGAGATTCCAGCTCCATTGCTGCAGTCAAATCCAACGCGAACATCTTCAGCAATCTAGACTCCACAATTTCTGAAGGTGGGCTGAATCTTTCGCAGGGCCAGCGACAACTACTCTGCCTCGCCCGCGCGATCGTTTCGCGACCGAAAATCATGGTCCTCGACGAAGCAACATCGGCAGTTGATATGGCCACTGACACGCTAATTCAGCGTTCCATCCGCTCTGAGTTTGGACGCAACTCAACCACATTGCTTGTCATCGCACATCGGCTGAGCACTATTGCAGATTTTGATCGTATCTTGGTTATGGATGCGGGTAAGGCCGTGGAATTTGGGGCGCCTAAAGATTTGATGGAGATTGATAATGGGGTGTTTAGAGGATTGGTGGAGGAAAGTGGAGAACGGGAGGGTCTAAAAAAGGTTATTTTGGGGGATCCTGAAGAGGATCCTGGGAAAAAGCTTTAAGGCTCTGGCCTGATACCTATATTCATGAATCCAACTCTTATCATTTAAGGGATTCGTATAGAAGGCACATCCACCACAAGAAGATGGCAACACGAAGCTGACGGGCACATTAAAAAAGTTGATTTCAATTTATTCCCCAGTCCCCCCTTTTCTGCCACACCTAGTTCATGGAGTTTTACATAGCGGCGGTGTGATCAAATTGGCTTAGTTTATATTCGTTCATAACGATTTACTAGCACTCTTCTCAGCCCCTACGGCTCCCGACATTCGTTTACATAATAGAAACAACAGACTTATCCTGGCGTTCAGTCCAAGAGTATGGTGCTTCAGATTCGACTCCGTATCCACTAATATCCACGCAGGCAGAGCTGTCTTCCCGCACCTATGAAGTTCAATACATACTCATCCAAGATTATATTCCTTGATAAGCTTTTCCGCGCAAGTAGCCCCAGTCACGTATGCCGCAGCTTGGATGTGCCCGCTAACCAGCACAGGGATAACACTCATATCTGCCACACGAAGACTGTCGATACCCATCAGGAGATAGTTGCTATCGACAACAACATCAGAATCTCCATTCTGCCCCATCTTCACGGTACATTTCATATGCCAGGTAGACGAGATGTTCTGCTTCCAATATTCCAAGAGATCCTCGTCAGAGTCGGATTTGGGCGCTGCTAGCTCAGCCAACTTGTCTTTTATGTAAGCCGGATGCTTTGCAATCCGTAATGCATCACGCAGAGAATAAATCGCTGCACGACGATCAAATGGATGAGAAAGAAATTTTGGATCCATGCAAAGGGGCTCATTCGGATCCGAAGATTGCAGTGTAACCTCCCCGCGGGCTTGGGCGTTGTAAACGAAGACAAGCAGACAGGTATGATCAAGAGCCTCGTCCGGGAAATCAGGGACGAACCAATGGATGGGAAAATGAGTTAAGATTTCATAATGTGGCACAGTTTCTTTCTGGAGATACTCCTGCTCTTCTGATGGGAGGTCTTGGAACTCTTTTGTTTGCGTCAAGTCGTCGATTTTGAACCACCCTACTCCGCATTCGCAAGCGAATTTGGACCAGGGGCCAGTGGCGTCGCCCTTCCACTGTTCGAGAGCCTCGTCCATGACCTTCTTATCGCCATAAAAAGAACGACGATCATTGTTGGTGTCAGCCACCGTGTGAATGAGTGGAACAAAGTAGTGGTCCCGAAGACCTTGGCCTACGGCGGGGGCATCAAGAACAACGGGAATGTTAAATTTTCCCAATTGGCCCTTTGGGCCAATGCCTGAATGCATCAGGATCTTTGGCGTGTCTAGAGCGCCTGCTGAGAGGATGATCTCTTTAGACGCCAGATCTAATAAATGTTAGTTTGTTGACCAATGGTTTTTTTTGGGGGGAATAAGCATTTTTCTTACATCGCGCGCCATTTGCATCTACGCCGACAGCCTTTTTGCCTTCCAAAATGACCCGCTGAACAGGTGAATTAGCGATTATTGTTATGTTCTGGGGCCGGTGTTCCAATAAATCTTTCGCTGTGCATCGCACACCCGTTTATGCCGAATTGATCAGCACAGACATCCCAATTGGATTACCAGAATTGTGGTCTGGGTTTAAGGGAAATCCGGCCTGCTCAAACATGTCAAGTGTGGGTACGAGATCCCTCTCCCATTCTGACGCAAACCCGACATGAAGGGGACCCGATGTGCCATGATTAACAGCATCAGGTGCCGCATATTTTTTATCAACTCCAGCTGGAACCTCGCCGTGGAAGGTCTCTATTTTCTTAAAACGGGCCTGGATGTGTTCCCAGTTAAAGGTATCATCTCCTACGATTTTTGCCCATTCATAATAGTCATCTCGAGCACCAACGCTGTAGACACCAAAGTTGATGGTGCTAGAGCCTCCGACCCCGCGCCCACGAGAGTAATCGAGTTGGCGGTTGCTGCAATACTCTTGAGGTGCAGTCTTATAGCCCCAGTTCATATTCTTGTTTTGAAATGTCAACCATCGCTGGCCGACGCGCAGGTTTCGATCCTCGATATTGTCGCCAGCTTCGAGAAGGAGGACCTGTGGGCTTCCAGGAGCGCTGGCAAGCCCTGCGGCAACAGCAATGCCAGCTGGACCACCTATTTTCTCCGATTTTAGCTCATGCTTCTACCAGAGTGTTGGTTTGGTAGTAACCTTACTGCCAACAACGATGAAGTCAAAACCGGATGCCATGGTTTCCACCGCTCGACTTTGTTTCCTTTTGTTTTCTCGTTTGTCTTAGAAGGTATAAACTTGGTTTGCTTGGGCAGTTTGATATCTGATGGCCAACTGTTGGTAACTGGCCAGCTATTAGTATTTGGCGTCCTACGGATTTACTCCGTACACCCCGAAGTGTGAGGTGGAGTAGAGGGTGAGTTGCGCTAAGTTAGCCTACTACGGAGTACAGTCTACTTGAAGGACTTTTGGCAGATCATTGAAGGAGCAGAGCCCATTATGGTAATGTTACGGCGGCTCCATGCCGGCTTCACTCCTTGGTCGTTTTAATGGATAGCGAAAATCTTACCAAATTGCTGCAGCCTCATTTCTTTCACACAGATTCTCAGAAGGGAAGCTTCGGATTTCATTGAATGATGTTGACATATATACTATATAGTATGGAATGCTTCAGCCCCTTAACTACCAGTTATAAGCTGGTGGTAACTGAGCTTTTTTGCCCCAGTATCCAACAAACGACAAATTCATATATTCATGTCAACTGAAATCCTTCCCCCTCTTCTAGGCATTGCTGGTTCCCTCAGCGGGGCAGGACGTACAGTCCGGAGTTTTACTTTTTGTTAGTTCTCGTTCCCAGGGAAAGCCAGGCATCCCAAGTTGCAGCCGGCTCGCTTTCGTTTAGACTACTCGCGGCCCTCACCCACTATCTTCAATAGGGGTGGTAACCACCGTTGTGTCAAATATCACCGATTTCTCAATTCTCGCGTTTTTTTCTTTCAAATATCATGATTATAGGCCACACAAGATGATTGAAAGTTCCA
>LGUA01000826.1:0-10386 GCA_001660665.1 Emergomyces africanus | reverse complement strand
TTTTACTGTGATTTTTGTATGTAATTTTCTTTTAATTATTTTTCACTTTCAGTGACATGAAAGTCAAGAGAGATGTCAGATAATACTTTAATCAGAACTTTCAGTCATCTTTTTTATTATAATACATGACTCTTCATATTGTTACTTATATATATAGTTGAACCTTCTTCTAGCTAGATAGATCAATCAATCAATCATACTTAGTTCAACAATAAAAATGATTATTAGTAACATAAATGTGATTAGTGTGTGTCAGCTGTAACACTAGTCTAAAAAACGCCCAAAAATCCATTTGACTCAAATGTTATTATAGGCTGTCGTAATCTGTAATCTGTACATTTCTTTCTCTACAGTACTGCTTGGATGCTCTTCAATGAGAAGGGCTTGTCAGCTACTTGGCGCTAGTTTACTGACTAGCTCTTCAACAGCTGGTTTTGCTGCTTCTCTACAGACTGATAATTGAGAGCAAGCTTATAAATCTACAGAACAACTCATTGGCAATAAAGTGTGGATTTGAAAGGTTTCTCTCTCAGAGAGGATGCATTTCATTTTATTTCATTTTCAAAAGGTTTACTAAAACAACATCTTTTCTTGCTCTCTTGCTGGGTGAGGGGTCTACATTTCCTCTCCTAACTAACCCTCGTTCGTCACTGGCTACCCTCAAGCTAGAATTTACAATCCACTGCCAGGTAAAACGTTGTTTGGGGGGGCAACCCGACCTGTCCTGTGGATCTCTGGGCTTGCAAAAAGAGGCCCTGGATCCCTCACAATCCAGAATGCCAGCCCCATTTTCGTCTCCGGTGTATTTGCATTCATGCCCCTCCGCTATAAATTCCATTGATGGGGGGTATAAAGGGCGTTTCTCCGGGTCTGATGACGCGTCTGCAAGTTTAAGAGGCGTGTCCCAGCACAAATCTATCTTTCCATCGAGTTCTGAACCAAACACTTTCCAGAAGCGAGTCCATACATCACCACCAGGGCGTGAGGTGACCATTTCATCCAAAGCAAAGAGTAACTTACCAATATGTGGTCCTGGGGGTTCCCCACTTCCGTCGCCTCCACCACCACCAGTCCATGACCACTGACATGTGCTGGTCATACAACAGGCTGGCGAGCTGGGGGAGCAACTATTTTCCCCACACTCACACATTGGACAACTTTTGTTTCCACAACAGATAGGTGATTCTGAGTCACAACCATTTTCATTGCACTTACACGGATTTCCCTTGTCCAACTTGCACTTGTCATCACAGGTGGGCTCTGGGCCACCAGGTCTGGTGTTGGTCGGCACCCGGCTGCTCGCGTTCGGGTCTTTTTCCTAACGAGGGTCCGGGTGGACACAGGGTTAGCTTCACTGGGAAGCCTGGGGCAAAACCGTCGCCTACCTGTGCTTCCGGAACCGGTTGCGGCGGTCATGTGTGCTCAGGATTCTTCTGTTCACCCGGACCCTCGTTAGGAAAAAGAGGACAGGAGCCACCATCAACTTGCGTGAGCGGGTTGCCAGCGCTGCAAGGTTCCACGCTTTCTCCTTCCCCGGTCTCATCTTCAAGGTTTTCTTTAATCTTTGGGCAACTCCCATCTGTGTCCCACTGATTAATTGTGCTGTAGTCAGACAGGCATGAATGTTCATACACCTGTCCGTTCCAAATGACTGGCTTCCGCAAGCTGGGGTCATTTGGCGCCATTGGGCTGTGGACGGTGAAGCGGCGATGGAAGAGTTTGATCATTTTTTTGACATTGGCCGGCTGTTTCAACTGGTCCTTCCAGGGAGATGATAACGACCGAAAGTAGGCAACCAAACCAGCTACCTGTGGTGTTGCTTGTGTTTTCAGAAACATAGAAAGTCAGCTTGGCATGCACTGTCTTCAAAAGGAATTACGCAAAGACACATGGACGAGTAAAGTTTTTCAATTTGGCGGGTTGGGTATCATAGACACAACTTACAAAGCGATGTTCCGCTGACCACCCGATACTTCTTATTATCGTTTGGGGTGGGGTATCCAGGAGCCCATACATCGTCACCTCGAGCAAAAGTTGTCATCCAGTTATCGTATTGGCTCCATTCAGCTTGTTGACCCCAAACATCTGTTGCACCGACAACAATGAGATTTGGTAAGTGCCCATGTGGGTTTACGGGATCTGCGAATAAGGCAGGGTAAACGTCAATCTCTTTCACAGTTTTGCCGGAATTGCCGGCCGCGCAGACTGTGGGAGTCTGCACAATTTGTTCTAGCAAATGGAGGAACTGGCCTAAAATATATGTCAACAAAAGTAGAAAAAAAAAAAATCATGACATCAATCGACATCAAATTCTTCATCTTCAAGAAGGCAACCGGAAACCAGGTGTCATTGATACTTACGAAATTGTGCGAGAAGTTCGGATCTCGCTAGCACGTCCTGTCCCCAGCTTATGTTGAGGACCGCCTTGCCCTCGCGGCCTTTCGTAGAGATATCGTCCAGAATCATTATTACTGCTTCTAAAACGCGTTCAGGAAGCCGCGCCCAATAATCCACGTCTGGGTCTGTGAGCCAGATCTGAGGTACCATTACAATATTGCAACTTTTGCAAATACCCAATCCTTCCCCTAGCACCTTGGAAGCGACTCCGGATCCGTGGTCGACTTGAGGATCGTTGTCTCTTGGAGATTCACCCGGTGGTATCAAAAGTTCGATAGATCCGTCCGTTTGTTTGAATTCCTAGGAATTTTTGAATTTATCTTGGTTAGTACCTGTTACTGAATATAATCCTGCGTGAAGAGTTAAATGTTGAATAGGCATAGGGATTAACGGCTTACATGATGGTTCGTCCACAAGCCGTCATCAATAATATATACATATTGTCCTGCTCCCGCGACTGCATCAAAGAAGAACAAGAAATTACCCTCGTCATCCACCGAATTGCTGTCCGGAGCTTTCCACGCCTTTCCTTTGGCTAGAGAGGCCTGTGAAAGATCCTCTAAAATCGAACCCCTACGGCCAGCGGCTTGCAGGTTGTCACCCAGGGCCACATTACTAAAATTTGACCGACTGCGGTCACCCACAACGTCAGAGCTTTTCAGACCTTCAACTGGATCAGAAGGACGTGGGCCATGCTCGAGATTCCATCGTTCGTAATAATAAGCATCCGCGACGTCGGGCTAAAAGAACAATCAGTCATCATTTCTTCGTAAACCTCAGCTCTAACTGTCGTTTCACGTACAGACTCTAGCAAAACATCCATGGTATCCTGATCCAAGTAAGGGACCCAAAAGTATGACGTGAAGTGAAATACAGTAGACTTGATCTCCACGTATTTGCCCTTATACTTAGACAGAAGTTGAGGGATCTGCCCAACATTGTAAATATCTGAAGGGTATACGACAGCATTTGCGGGGCAACCAGGAGGTGGTGGGCCATTTGCAGCCTGTTGAGGTCTTGGCTCTGACTCTGTAGAACTGGGGGCACCAGTTTGAAATGCTTTGGGTGTGATGGTTTGTGGAGGGCAATTATCCACTGTTGTTCTCGTGGTAGTTGTTATTCCTCCATCCGATGCAGAACACCCGTAGATTGTATCACACGTGGATTTAGTAGATGAGATTGTAGAAGTAGTTGTCCCTCGGGTAGTTGTTGTTTTGAAAACAGTTGTTGCACACATTGAAGCGGATTTCTTTTCACACTTAGTAGGTTCCTCTTTGGGATATGTGACAATATTATCCCGGCCAACACTTCGAGCAAGTCAGCTTTGTCATTGATAAGGGTTGTGCAGGAGTATACTGACGTAATTTTCGGCCAAGGTGGCAAAGGAGGTTTTATTGTCCAAGATGGAGGCGGGTTTATTGCACGAGCAGGGGGTGGGCCTCTATAGGAGGTTAGTGCTTTGCTTCAATATATGGCGCAGAATGAATATATCAGTTACGGTGGATATATGCCGGGCGGAAGAATCCAGCGCAGACCTCCAATTTTTTTGTCGTCTATGCTAATGCACATCTGCATCTGGTTAATAAAGAACACCTAAATTGTTCCTGCGCGTGAAGAATAAGACTTACTGAGAAAAACCAGAGATTGCAGGATGTTTTGCCTGGTTCTGGATCTTTGACCTCTTCTTCAATTGGAATGATTGCCTTCGGAGGCCATGTTGTCCACACTGGCAGTGGCCGGCTAGTTGTCTATTGTTGAAGCTCGGGGTCAGCTTTGATGATTGAGAGACTTTTTCTGGAAGGGGTTTTTTTTTTTATTTTATTTATTTTTTTTGTTTGTGATGAGACCTACTGGTTTGCTTGTAGACCGTGTAATTGTCGCCCCTGGCTTTGAGAACGTGGTTGAGACAGTGCAATCAACAGTAAACACTCCAGCAGAAGAGCCAATAAATGTGACAATCTTGATTGCTGGACAAGTGAAAGCAACAGATATAGTTGTAGGAGCTGAGCAGTAGATTGTAGCAGTAGTTTTTGGAGTGTTGAAGGGAACTTCTGAGCTAGGTGGACATTTTACCACAATTGGGCTTACTGTTGATGGAAATGATATAGTTGTCACTGTTGGACGTGTGGCTATAACAGTGGTCACATATGGAGTGTGATAAACCCCATTTCTATGGTCATCTGCGGAGGAAGTAGTAGGATTTCTCCAGCTCTCAGGAGGGCCTCTGGTAATGTCAGGCCATGGTGGAACAGTAACATTGCGAGTGGTGATTTGTCCTTCTCCGTCTGGTATAGGCACAGGGACAGGTGATATATCAACACTGGGATAAACATTAAGAATTGTACTTGTTTCTCCATCAGTAATATTGATATTTGAGTAGGGCATTCCATCTGTAGTAATTGGGTCAATATTCAAAGTAATTGTGGTGATTGTTGTAAAGAATGTTGAAACAACTCGGTCACCAATGCTTGTTGTACCACTATGACCATATTCAAGACTGGTTGTATACTTGCCAGGCTTTATGGTTGTTTTTGTTTCAAGTGAGCTAGTTGGAAAAACAAGAAGACAGTTATGAGGGCATGTAACTGCGGGGTCTTCATAGACTTCCGGACCAACATAGACAATGTTCAAATCATCATCACCAGGCAAAGGAAGCCACACGCTAACCTCTGTAGTGAACCCGCTAAGTTGTGAGGTTTGTCAGCACCTCAGCTCAAAAAGTGAAACATTGCAGTAACAGACCTTTGGTTTGAGTCATTCTGAAAGATAGCACCGTTGCTGTACTCAGATTATTAGCAGTAATTTAATAAAATGTTCAAGAGAAAAGATCTCTCACTTGATACCTGTTCCAATTTTCTCTGTGCCCACGGTAAAAATGTTGAATAGAACAACATCCTTGCTTCCACGAACTTCAAGAAGACATTCTTGACAATTGTGTGTGGGAACACAATCTTGATAATACTCCTGAAAGAAGCTGTAAAGACCTGAGCCATGAAGTGTAACACCCTTGGAGTTAATAATACGTAGCCCCCATGCGGATTCACAAGCAGCATTGTTCTTGCATTGCTTGTATGATGGATCCCCAGGAAAGTTCTTGCCAGTAAGAAATGGATATGGTGCCACAGGAACAGGCTGGTAGTATGGAGTCTCCGTTTGAATGTGACCAAGGTAAATCTAAAATACTTTTAGTAGAGAAACGGTTTAAAAATGAAACTGAATGTTGACTCTCACATCCTTGGCACCGTATAATTGATATTGATACATGACCGTATGCTCTGACCCTGTGCCGTAGAACCAGGACGGGCCTTCGGATTCAATCAGCGTGCCGCGAGCTGCATACAAGCTAATCTGGTTGGATAGCTTGTCGGGGGAATCATAAACGCTCATGTCATTATCACTGCACACAGTCAGGTATCAGCATTAAATGAACAGCATCAAGCCCTTTCCACCATTCTTGAAAGAAGCAGAATGTAGCTCACTGATCTGCCAGCCATATCCAGATATTTTCAAAGTACCCGGAAGCTTGTGGTGTGACATGAAACAAAAGTGATGCACAGATACAAGCATCACTGTACTCAAACTTTGGGCATGTGTCTAGATCTAGATCAGTACCTGCGGCTCCACCAACACGAATGTGCGAGTCCCACATAGCCGCTGTAGAGTTATGTTTTGGGTTAGCATGCCTGTCAATCAACAGAGGGTTACAGTATTGACTGACCAGATCCTTGCTTAATTTCATGCACATTCCATTCGAGAATAATAGCTCCAGCTGTAGCACCCTGGGCGGTGAACATCATATCAACAATTTCCATGCTCCCAATGTCACCCTTCTCACCAACCTGAACAATTACACGGGGATTGTGAATATCATTGAAATAGAAGCCTGCTCCTTGTATTTGAGACCAACTTGCCCCCTGAACTCTAGAGTTTGTTGGAATTAGTACAGTTCCACCTACCCGATAGATGCCTGCTGGGAAATATGCAATTTGATCAGCTTTAATAGCATCTTGAAGGAAAGTATTAATTGCTGCTGTGTTATCTCCAGTGCCATCATTCTTGCAGTCATGTTCTGTTGCAATTCGAAATTTATCTATCCCGAGCTTCTCATACTGAGGGCGAGACCGATAAAAGAGCTGATCATGATCATCAAGTAAGCGAGACCCTTTTTTAGGTGCTTTCACTTCACCAGAAGTGTAGGTTCCATTATATCCATCATAGCGTTGTCCAATAGCCCAAAGATCAACATGATCAATTCCTTTGAGAATAATATCTCCATTGTCACTCTTAACTGTGGTTTCAACATTGTTCATCTTGAGATTATCAATGACAATGTTGGGTGAACCACTATCCTTGTCTTTGTGAGAGTTCGTCAAGACTGCAATCGGGCAATTGGATATTTTGGAATCTATATATGTTAGTGTGATTTGATTTGAGATACGAAGCTGAGTGTTGACATACCAATAATAGAGATGGATCCTATTCCTTGGCCGGTACTCCCCCCTCTACCACTTATATTAAACGCAATGGCGGCATTGTCAACCTCAACACGCTGCCAGTTAAAGCCCCAGTCCCAAACCATCTGAACTGCAGTAAGACAATCATTGAATTTGATATTGATTGCAGTGTACTGCTGAGAGCCTGTTGGTGAGGAATTAGTACTGACTCAAAAAGTATCTTGACGAGTAGCTCACTTACCAGCACGCCAACCAATGCTTCCTCCGTTGAATTCCAAGTCAGATACAAAACCACCACTGCCATTCTCCATAAAAATACCAACATGAGTAGCCTTATTTCCATCCGTGGCTTTCGGCATGTTGAAAACCAAATTCTGCAAAGAGCAAGCTTGCGACACCTGCCAATGAATACCTGTAGGTACCAATGGCTGGTCATTTTCACTGGTAGACAGAGGCATCTCTGTCATGTCAAAGATAAAATTACGAATCTGACGAAAAAACTGATTTTGATTGATATACCAATTTTGACCGTTACCATTAGGGATATATGGATCAGTGTCGAACAGAGCAATGCCTTGGAAGGTGTCACATCCCTTTATTGTGGGTGGGTCCAACGCATCACCAATAAACTGAGTATAATAGAGTTGAATAACTGGCCTGCAAATCTTATATGTCCCAGGCTACAATAACAGGATATGTTAATCAAAATAGGTATGGCAGAAGAGAGTACACTTACAGGAAAATATACGATAGCACCCCGGACAAAAGTGTTGCCGCATTCCAAACCACATCGGTTTCCATCTTCAATAGCAGCATTGATTGCTTCTGTGGCATCTTTTTTCCCAGTATTATCAGCACCATATTTCACAACGTCTCGGAAGAATTTGTAGTTGCTTCCTGCAAGCGGTTGCTACAAAACCAGATTAGCCAGCACAAAACTACCACGAGGCCAGCAAGCATTCACCTTTCCCAGAGGGGCAAGTTGTGGTAACCAGTAACCAGCTGCAGCACTGTCACTCAAGGTGTGATTTTCAGAGGTCAGATTTCCAACGGTCGACATGTAGTTCTCGAAACTGCCTGACTCAAGCCACACTGGACCATTTTGTTTCCCTAAAAAAGTATTCTAATTAGTTTTGAAAGTTTTCTCTTTATATAGATAGCCCTTGACCGAGAATGATGACATACCTTTATCTGGCGCAGTTTTGAAGTAGTTGTACTGGTGGTCAACCATGTAGTCGGGGTTGGGCTACCGATCGATGTCAGCCAGGTTCAGAAATATCAGCCGCAATGGCCTTTTTGTACGTACCTGTGGCCCATAGCTCGGGATATCCGGGTAACTTGCGGGGTCGTACAATAAGCCAGCTTGTCCGCCCACAAGGGCCAGAAGCCCGGACAACACGCCTAAAGAAAAGATATTCATTGGTAAGAGAATGAATGACCTTGTTGCAGGAGAAAGCGGAATAGCATTCAGTTGAAGCGCGGGAAAACAGGTCTTTTCAAGAGCGCTCATCCTCTTAACTTCATCCCACTCGGTTTCATGGGGTTGTCGAAACTAAGTTATGAATTCGCAACAATTTCCGACCTGGACAGTCAAGCAAGGTTCTCTTTGGAAATTGTAACTCATTACGCGAGAAGCCACAAATCCCTGTAGTAGTAGTAATGGTGAGTAGCAATCATGTTTTGAAAGAGAGCTCAGCCAGGTGCTAGTGCATATTGAGTCTATGGAACTCAAAGCCAGGGTGGCATTTCAAGGTGATCGGTGGGAGCCTCATAGGCATTTATGAGACCTTGTTCAGTAGGGAAGATTCTTGCATTTCATCGGCGAACATAATTTTGCGAGCTGTCTGCCTTGTAAGCTCATGAGGAAGATAATGAATTCATGACCTCAACTCGTCTTAGGGAAAAAAATTTGAGATAGCTGGTTATTGACAAGATAATTGTGAAGGCATACGGTCCAGCAATAGTAGGTGGTGCACCCAAACCATGCCCAGCCTGATACTGGCATTTTGGAAGTCTCCGACCGCACACAGGGGTTTTTTGGTCTACAAATTGTCAATATCAGGAGTTGAAATTACTTCGTACAAGGTTAGGAAATGAAATGAAAGGTTTGTTGGTTAGCATCATTTGTTGTATATAGTACTTTATTAAGCTTCTGAAGCAAGTCATTCAACTAACTAATGACATCGATGGCAACACCTTGAAAACCTCTGCGGAGTACTCCGTACAGATTAGCGAAATGTCAGATACTAGTATTGATGATGTGGGGAGTGACATGTTTTGTAAAATGATAAACAGGACCTACTATGTTAAATTAAGTATCAGAAATGATTTGTTATATTGTCATACTGTGTAATTGATTAACTATCTATCTAATCACTATGTACTCTGTGCAATATAATGATTTATATACTAGCTTTCCAGTAATGTGCGAGTCAAGGAACTAAAATAAGCAAATATGCATGGTTGGCTGTTACAGCCATTAATACTCCATGAACTATCCATCTAAGTGAGTTCCAACTCTAATGTTCGCCTTCTAAGGCAGTTGATTAGTGAGCACAGTTGGCAAGATATTGCTGGATATAGAATTTGACAGTGTCATTCCACAGTTGAAGAAGGTTCTCAGTACTCCGTACAGGGTACAGAGTAGATACAATACTAATCTATTTTTGTAGAGAAACAATAATAACATTTATGCTTTTACATTTCAAGAATGTGATATTGCCTGCACAATTTTTATATGAAAATAGTTTAAATTAAACTGTATTCTTTTTTTCTTAACTGCTAGTATCACATAATTTGAAAATAGTATTTATATAAGTAATGACTATATTTTCTCATTTTATTGTAATTTTATTTATTTATATTTTTATAGATGATAGTAATTTATATTTATCTTTAACTTTCAGAATTGATCAAGAGTAAGAGTATGATTATATTATTACTTTTTATTTCTTTTACATCTTTACATACTATAGTTTGATTAATTACATCATCACTAAAATTTATTGAGCTTAGTGTATACTTGAAATTACATATAAAATAACTAGTATTATAAAATACTTTTGAATTACTTTATATTAAATATATTAAATAATTTAGTTCTTTTAATATTATATTTATATTTTTTCTTTTATACAATATTAATACTTGAGAAATAAATAAATTCACTCTTAAATATTAATTTAATAAAAGAAATAATAATAAATTTAATAAATAGACTTTTCTAATTCTTCTGATTTTCTTGATATTATAATAAGAAAACACATAACTTGAACTTATATAAAAATTAATAATAAGAAATAATTATTATTAAATAAATTATTACTACATCTTCTTTCTATTTGAAAAAAGTTTGATTTTGAAATTAAACTTTTCAGAAAATTGTTTTTCTAAAACTGATCTTTTTTTATTCATAGTAATTCTGACTCAATATTCATTACTACAAAGATCATAATTAGATTGAAAAGCTAGTTTCTGTATGATGAATAGCTCCATCATATCGCTGACACTAACCTATCCAGACAACTTTTTGTTT
>LGUA01000825.1:0-10386 GCA_001660665.1 Emergomyces africanus | reverse complement strand
CTTTGTCCCTTTCCTTTTTTTATAAAAGTGGTAGCGCAAAATGGCTCATACCTTGCGTTATCTCCATTTCCGTTATTGTCTGCCACCTGTTCATAGCAACAAACCATGAGTCTCCCTTCCTCCGACAACTCAAATCTAGCACTAATTTGGACTTGTCATTCCCAAGCGCGGAGAGTATCGTCCGTAATCGCTCAAGAGAGAACCGACCCTCAGGGAACAGGTAGGAAGTAACAATCACCTACTCTTCATCTCAAGGTATGAGCCATTTTGCGCTACCACTTTTATAAAAAAAGGAAAGGGACAAAGTCTCGTGTTGAATAATATGGACAACATAGGAATAAACGACCATTAAACAGCACGCAAAAAGAAAAAAAGCCAAGAATTAGATCAACGAATACTGACCTTCTCGGCGCCAGCTTCTATCCAATATCGAGCATTCTTGTCATTGATGCCACCAGCGACTTGCAGGCCTTGTGGCCAGGCGGCCAGCGCTTCTTTTGCAGCCTCTTCATTACCTCCTCCAAGCATCACAACATGTCCACCCGTCAAGCCATGTTCCTTGTAGAGCTTCGCGAAATATCGGGCGGGGTGGGAAGATATGTAGTTTGTCTTCAATTCCCCTGGGTTAGAAGTAAGCGTACCGCCAACAATCTGTTTGACCTGGCCCGCATGCAAATCAATGCAGGGCCGAAAACGAGTCATCCTCGCTTCCCTTCTTTTTCAGATTGGCAATTCCAAATCCCTTGGCCTGAAACAGTGTTAACTGTAATAAAGGTAGTACTATCTAGTATCAGCAGAAAATCCATGATGCTTCCAATAGATTGCAATCACGTGCTAAATAAATTTATAGCGGGCGCCAGGCGATGACATAAGTTCCGCCCAAAAAAAAAAAGAGATTTCTTTTCACACTTCGCTGATTATTTACTTTAATTACACTACCAGAACGCCCCAAATTGATGTGTAAAAGCACACAATGCTGGGTAAAAGAAAGCGGGATGTCGCTGTTGTGACCAGACGAACACATGACGAAGCGGACAGCGACCTTCAAAGCCCATCCTCCTCAGCCGATGAAGCACAAGATCTGCTCCGTAAAGTCTTCGAGGCTAGATTTGGACCTGTGGAAGCTCTTGTGAAGCCGATAGCTGCTAAACCGGAAGAGCCTGCAGCAGAAGAGGAAGACGATGAGTGGGAAGGCCTTTCAGACGAAGCCGATAATGACAGTGCCGACGAGGAACATCAATCCGCGGAAGTCGTCGAGCACACGACTTCATGGGTCTCACCAAAAGATATTTTAGACAAACAGGAGCGGAAAACCTTTATGGTGCGATTCAATCTTTCATATTCCTGTTTCATTCATGATGGATGGGTAAAATCCAAAAGAGCAAAACATTGCGGGTACTGATAGCCGATGTCCCCGCAGACCTCAAAACCGCCATCATCCTCCGAGGCAGCGAAGAACTCAACAAAGACAAAAACATCAGGAACAGCGGGTGATACTGCTGGAGATCAAGCCATGGATGCTGAAAATCTGAAAAATGACCTTGCGTTACAAAGACTTCTGAAGGAATCGCATCTACTCGAAAGCGCTGATGACCTGAACCCTACCGGTGCAAAGAGACACCGCGCCATCGATCTACGTATGCAATCTGCAGGAGCTAAATTATCGCTCTTCACACAAGCGAAAATGCCGATGTCGCATCGCAAAGGGATTATTGGAAAGGCCAACAAAAAGGAAGAGACTCGTCGGAGAGAAGCGAGGGAGAATGGGATTATCCTTGAGAAACCTTCATTTTCTACAGCCGGTAAAAAAAATGGAAGTGGTGGGAGCGGTTCCATACGCAGAGAAAGGGGTATTGGCGGACCTTCTGTTGGGAAGTTCACTGGGGGAACGCTACGGCTTAGCAAGAAGGATATTTCTGACATACAAGGCCCGAGAAGGGGTGAATCGAAGGCGGGAAGAGGGAGAGGTAGAGGAAGAGGAAAAGGGAAGCGTAATTGATGTGTGTCATCTCGGGTTGAGGATATTATTCATAGGAAGGCACTGGGATGTGAATGGAGCACATTCCGGCCCCTCTACCCAGTGCACACGTAAAGGGTTGGATATTCATTCCGACTACTACTCTGGGTTAGGATGACCCGGTTTGGCACAAAGAATTTAGGGGAACCTAGCTACGCAGTACAGTCCCCAGTACCTTTTCATGATATGCGAGTGGGCTTCGTCATACCACTAGGCCCGGATAATTAAATGCCAGCTTTGCATTTGTGGACATCCAGATGACCAGCCCAATCCAACAGCCTGCCATCATACCATCATTTCTTGTATCGAGGCTTGCACTTCTACGAAAATTGCAACCTTCGCGGCTCTTCTTTCCCTTGCAAAGTTACAAAAGCTCTGGGGTCCAACCGTCAACCAAGCTAGAGTTTCAGATATGGTGGTCAATGGTGGACGAAGAAAAATCGCGTCGCTGCAGGGGCTAAACCGGTCCAAACTACCATGGCATTTGATGAAAGAGAACGTGCTTGAATATTCGAGAAATCAGGCACTTCTCATCTGACTCGTTGCATTGAAATGGATCGGCAGGCAAATGTGCATATGTTATATACCAGAGCGTTTTTGTGGACAATATTTTTCTAGTTGACAACACCTCGTTCTTCTACTTGTTGGAGTTTTAACTTTGGAAGCGGAAGGTTACTTGAGAAGTGAATATCTGCGCTCTTCTGCATGTCGGAGACAGCCAAAATATTGAACGTGAATATTTCAGATGGATGGCTCGGTAGTGGTTGACCATTATGGTAAATAAACTAAATCCAACAAGCAAAAAAATCAGAGAGAGGCCCACCTCTCTCTCTAGTAACACTCTTGAGATGCTATGCAACGGCGCAGCAGTCCGTGTAACCAAAATCGCAAGCCTCAGTTAGTGAGGATTGAGGAAATCCACAGATATCCATTATTTTCCCTTATCGTGCTTAGTGGCTTTGGTTTCTAAGATTTCCTCGAAAGGGTATATGAAGGGGAAATTTTTTTCAGGGGTATCATTGAACAAATCGCGATATCTTTTCCATGCCTCTGGGACTAGTATCCTCAGCTTCTGGGCTATTTAGCTAACCCTTCTTCCAACTGCATATGGAGAAGAAGGATTCAGGTCTTTCAGCGTTCCTAAAACGACATTAGTAGATTGTCCCTTTCCCGCTGAAGGAGTCAGCTACTCCAGCGGCATCAGTGCGCGGCTTGTGGGTCGGACGTATATTGGTGAAGTACAACATAGTTCAAATCCCCTGGCCATTTCTGCCTTTACTACATGATCCTTGTCGATTAATTGACGTAACGCGGGAGGGAACATGAATTGTTACTCACAATCAATTTTTCTCAGGACCAAATGTCCGTAGCAGTGGTCCAAGGCTTATTCAAATATACCTCAGGAGCTACGGCATGCAATGGAAGTAACAGCGCCGCGGGAGGGCCTCTCAATAAACCCTTCAGTAGTGGACAGAATCCGCGCACGAAATAATATTATGATAAGCATACTCATCCCCAACCTTGATCCGTGCTTCTCGTCACCAGAGCTTGGTTTCTCAATTTTGAACCCAGCAATGAGTATGTTCTCCATCTTGAAGTCTGCACCCAAAAGCTGAGTTAATGACTCCCAGAAAAAAAAAGCGCGAAATCAGGCGCTCAACGAGCCTGCGTAGACATAGCCTTGGGTGCGTATTGTTCCCAAGCGAAATAGTATTCCCTTCATGACAGCGCGGATCTCTGCCGTAGAGAGAGCCCGCGTCATTCGCGCATCCTAGGGGTAACTTCCCAAGAGGCTCCTACACCATCCTCGATGGTTCTGAGGTCTGCAGACTGTGGGATCACGTCAAGCAATATTTCCAATATATTTGGAGTTGCGAAAAGACTGCCTCCTTCTGTATTTCAAAGGGCGTCATGTTCCTTCCGCTGTTTGATAAACACACTGATCGGTCTCGTTGTGTCTGCGGATACACTCTAGAAATGGAAGAATCTGCCCGTCTTTTGCGCTAGATATTGGGATCAAGCAATGAGTATGTTTTGCCTGCCATTTAATCGAGAGTTTCCACTCATCCGATACGTTGGGCCTTGAGTTCGCACGTAGCCGAATCAGAGAGCTATTATGCAGCCGACCGGAGTGCGGGCAACGGATACCACGCAGCAAACTTCTATGAGACGCTTGAACCAAGTAGTCACCAGCAAACAAAATCGACGCCCCTATCTTGATGTGTATCAAAGTTGACAAATGTGGTTGCAGGGGTTCCAGTTGAAAAACATGTATCACCAGGGTCACCTTACTGCAACTCCATGGAGAATAAGCGATTGAGTGAGGGAGCCACTACGCAGTACTCCGCACCCCGAAGACTAGAGTTGGCCTATAATTTCCGATTCCGGAAGCCGGATTACTGCGTAAGGGCGGGGGTGGGAGCAGAGATCTAAGAACAGCATTCAAATGAGCGTTCAAAAGATTCTCTCAACCATCCACTCATCAATTTGAATGCTCGCCCCAACTAAGCAACAACAGAAACACCAGGATGATAGGCCATTGTGTAATAAATAACAGAACAATTGAATGCCCTAGAGGATTGATTAAGGCGACTTGCTAAATGTTGGGTGCAAGAATTCAAAACAGAGCAATGAAAACGGCTACTCCAGCAAGTCAAAAGAAGAGAACACCCATCACTTACGCAGTACGTAGTATAATACTGCGTATTCAGATCCGCTAGGGGCCCATCTTTTGCACAACTAGAAAAGTAATTTCCCGTCTTGCTTTCCCCAGAATATCCAGCGAAAGAACAGCATATGAAGAAGGGTCTAGCTTTTCCATCCTGATTCATTCACTCTGCGACGTACAATGTACAGCTTAATCATTTCCGCCTAATCGTGAAGACAAAATATACAACTTCCAGCACCCAAAAACCACGCATAAGGACTGCTAAGCATTGTCGATTAACCATTACACCGATCATGGCATTCAACGACAGTCAGCAGCATGAGCCTTTATTGGAGAAGATGCTTCCTCTGTTAGGCAGGCACTGTACATGTATTCTTAAGGAACAATGTGGAAGTAGTGTGTAGCAACATTTTATCATGGAGAGTTTCAATAAAAAGTTTCCGAAACCCCAAATCAAGTCGTCCCATGGCTTCCTGTCATTCCCGTTATGTCCTTCATAGCACAGGCATGATTTATTCCCTGTTGAATGGCAAAATAAGGTGTTGAGAACAAATGAACGAGGCTTGAATTGAAGAACAGGCGTGGATATTTTATTAGACTACTTACTACACGGTGTCCATAAATGGGCCGCACACCGACAGAGTTTGTGAGTACGGAGTATATATACTTTGGATACGCAGTACTCCGTACAACCCATTCAATATATACTGCGTATTTCTGATGGTTCGTCAAGGACCTGTCGCATCCTGTATCTTTACTGCGTATAGACGGGTTGGCAAACCCATGCACCGCCAACGGAACCAGCGGAAACGCATGGGTTGTTGAGCTGAGCTGCAAGTTACCGACTTGCTTGGCCACTTTCAATCTCAGCTCGGGATTCAAGATATATTATTAAAGTTCTCCTCCCCGTCGCCCAAGCCAAACTAGTAGTATTTAAGGGTTGAAGTACGGAGTACTCCGTAGCTTGTGGAACCGGGGGGGCCACAAGGAGTAAGCCCTAAGCAGCACCGAAAATCAGCACTTGCACCAACGTCCTGTCTTGGCAAAATCACATGTCGGCCTAACTTTTTGGACGTTAAATAAATACTCCAAACATCCATACAACAACAACAACAACAAACAACCAACAAGGGCTGGAATATGGAACATCCGCAACATCTCCAGTTGAGATAGTTACGACTCCAGACTAATGCAAAATGGGTGATGGTCTACTCCCTTAGACCTTCAGGAAATCCCCTACACGCCCCTTTTTACAAGTCAAGTAATTGAGCTTCTCAACCCCATGGTCTGGGCGGCTTGCAAAAGTGGAATTCATCATGAAGTTTGAACACGGTGAAAATATTAACTGTTGCCCTTGGGGGATGAGCGGTACCTGTTAGTGTTAACTAACTGCATAACTACCACTCCTGCTATTATTAATATTTTACTCCGTATTTCTCAGCCCCCTTTCGCCTTATGGCTTGGCGCAGTGGCTCTCTGGCAGAGAGCAGCCTCCTATTTGTTGCTAGGCTGTGATGTCCACCATGTAGTGCATACTGCGTAGGCCCGGGGGGTGCACCAGCACTTCCATCAAGAGTAAGGTCGCATTGAATGATCCCAACTGGTGGCCAGGCATTTGCTCCAGCGGGGCTCTGACCACTATCTGCGTGTCTGTTCGTCTCAAATTATTTTGTTTCTTCTCAAACATTTCTTTTTTGCATCCGCACCACACCCGGAGAACAAACATTCGGCATCCCTTTTAAAACTCTCGGATTTGCGCAGCTACGGCTGCTCAGCTGTTGATGTAACATCAGCGCCCTTCTGATTTACCCTCGACCCAGTTCGGCTTCACGGTGATTTATAATTTCTTTCGCCAACCTCCTGAGATGATGGGGGTGGTAAATCGATCCTCACTTATCGGGATACTGAGCTTCTTCGCTCTTCTGAATGAAAACTTTTCGGCCGCCCAGGATCTTCCAAGTTGGTTCAATGGATATTATATTTTTGCAACGAACGGATCCACTGCAGGTTCGTGATCGAATAATATATCATTCATTCATCATAGTTGCGGATGGCAGTTTGGCAAGCCCTAGTTCGCTAACACGAACCGTTGCTTTGAAATCAAAACAGTCGAATCGATAACATGCCGCGATTCTCACACGTCATGGATTACGTCTGGCACATATGCCAACTGCTGCGCGACCACTTTGACTACGCGATGTCCGATGCCTACTAAATGTGAAGATGCATCGGTTTCATATGACAATGGTGGTGGCTACGGATGGTACGTACCGCGCATCGCAGTCTGATATGAAGGGGAAAATAAGGGAAAGCGGCCTTGTTCCGGGTGTGGGACTTGGCCGCTTCCGCGGATGGACCCGAAGGTGACGTATCAGCATATCTCTGACAAAATGAAATAGCACCGGTCGCGCATCCTGCGCAACGATGACAGTCTACGAAACCTCGCCTGGCGGCTCACCATCTGCGACCAACATTTTCTGTTGGGAAAATTGGAGTGCATACACAGTCTACCGCAGGCTACCCACTGAGGCCACGAGTATGTTCATCACTTCCGTATATACCATTGTTCAGTCCATTTGTACTTTGCCTCATTTCGATATAAAATAAACACAAAACCTTGAAATATTGATCACACTACTTACAACACTTTTGTTCAAGATTCACCAACAATAACACCACCACCGCAAACCTCACACCGTCCAAACTTACCTACCAATGCCCCCCCAAAGCAGCCATCACCACCGCCACAGGAAGAGCCCGAATCGAACCGAGGCGTAATAGCCGGCGCCACCGTCGGCGCTGTCGTGGGTATCAGCATCCTCGCCCTGGCCTTTATCTTCTTCCGCCGGAAGCAGAAGAAGAAAGGCTCAAGGTCCCTTATACACACGGCTGAATTAGACAACTCACAGGCGAGGGCTGAATTGCAGAGCTTGAGTAGAGACGCAGGTGAATCTAAAGGGCAGGGGTATTATGGATATGCCCCTGGTACCATTCACGATGGGAGTCACTCGAACTCGAATTACGTCCATGAATTGCCAGGCGCTATGAACGAGCCCGGTGGTAGAGGTGGTGGCGTTGAAAGTTCTGTTGATGGTTCTCCGATTGACTCGAATGTGAGTCGGGGGGGCCATGCTCCCTTTGAGATGTCTTCATACCGCAGCTGAGAAACGGCTATGGCAACTATACTGTATGTATGGATATCAATCGGATCGGCCTTAGACATCTGAGAGTTATGGTGAGGTGAGAATGGACGAATAGATTGAGTATTTTTTTTTAAACTCTTTTAAGCGTTTTTTTAATCTTCATCTCACAATGTACGAGATATTCTTTCTCTCTCTTTTCCTCTATTATTGCTCTCCTCCGTCTCGTTACCAATATCCTATCGCTAAAGACCATATCGCTTTAATATATATATACCTACGCTATAACACTCCACCCCTCCCTCCCCCCTTCCCGTTTGCAGATTTTATTTGTCTTCTAAATATTTTCTTTATCTTACCTAGTGAAACCTTTCTGTTTCCACTTCGTCTATTTATTCTATTGTTCTTTTGCGTACCGTTCGATTTCCAAGGGTCACAAAAACCGGGGTACTGAATTTTTATTTTATTTTATATTTACTCAAACAACATGTCCTGCACATACACATGATTGGTATATTTTGCTATCGGGATACTACTGTATATATTGAAAAATTGAAGGTTGAATAACATTGGCCTCCCTGGCATAAACGCACACAAAAGTCATTTTATATACCTCTCCTCCTGCTCCCCAATCTGGCCACGATTTCAATAACTCGTCGCCCTCTTCGGTAAAATAAAATGAATCGAAACTCCTCCCTCTTTTTGCCTCGTCATGCTCCTTTGCCATTGTCTGCTCTTTACATATATTCACACTCGACATGAACCAAAACTGCCTTTGTGGAAAATATGGATAATCACTTCCCGGCCCAGATTTCGGGTACTACCCCGGCATTCATCTGAGGGATATATATCACCTACATATATTGGAAATAATCACAGAAATCCGAATGAACTGAACTTTGTTTAGAAAATCTTTTGCCTCGGGGGGGGGGGGGGGGGGAATTCTTTCATGTGCAAACAATGATTTATGTACAGCACAGTCGCTGATGAACGGCACCTAACCTTCATACATGTATATGAGCCCTGACATCTCTAATGTTAGCAGGTAGAGATATATTCTAATCTGCCATTCAAAATACTTGCCAAACCTATATTTCACCGTGAATATATATATATATGAAAATGAAAATGAAAATGAAACAAAGGACAGGTTTAATGCCCACATACGCCGCCTCATCCCCTGGCCATTCGGCTGTTATGGTTGGCCAGTTTTCTTTTAGAGTTGAGGAACGACGGGCGAACCGCACAATATTGACTGACCATGCTCACAACAAAATCTCACATAGTGCTAATGTTATATACATTGCCATTTTTTATATAAAATAAAAAAAGTGAAACCATAAGAGCGTTTTGAAGGGAGCTCGGATTTCTAATTTTTAATTTATTTTAGTTTTCTTCATGCATGGAACATTGGTCGGTCCTCATGCAGGAAAAGAATCCAGATGCAAGGAGGGCTTTGAGTTTCTTCAGGCTTTAGGGGCAACGGAGGGAACAAAAATAGGTTCAGGTTTTCAAGTAACAACATTCTTAAAAATTGTTGTACAGAGTACTCCGTACGCCGTATGTACTCCGTCTCAAATTAATTATTTATAGATAGGTGGCGGCTAACTTTCTGTTTTCTTTTGTCTTCTCTGAACCTTCGGTGTGTATAATGAAAACAAGTGTCCAGACAGACAGGTAGCAAGGAATGGACTATGCACTCTGGTTGGCCGGGTAGGTGGAAGAGGGAATGCTCAAACATCCACTTCTTCATAGGTGCTGTCGCTTAAAACAATGCACTGTACTATTTATATAAAATATGCACGTTTTTTTGCTGCAGCAAATCTTCGGCGGTTTCAGGTTTCGAGAGGCCTTTCAAGAGTATAAAATAAATGGGGCTCGTGTTAAATTAGATAACAAGTCCAAGAAAAAGATGAAAGTAAATAAAGAGAAAAGTGTACTGCTTTTGTTTTTTTCTTAGTCATTCATGAATGACATCCTTGCTTGAGTTCCCGCCCTCATAGTAGGATTGCTACGGTGGATGGATTGGATAGAACATATACTGTTTCTGATATCATATCATTGTTATTCATAGGCGCGTAAGTATATAACGAGTAGAGTATATTTGTGAGGTAGACAAGGGTCGAGGGAGGGGAAAATAATATAACACAATATCGATTGAGTACCAGTTTCTGGTCTGTTCCGAGTCCGTTTTTACTTATTATTATTATTATTATATTTTTTTTTATCGATTCATTTTCATTACAATCGTTCAACATTCATACCAAAGGTCAGTCAACCTTCAGCCCCCCGAACAGCCATGGGGTGTCTTTGCCCTCTCCATGACACGTGTAAAACCTTCCAGCAGCGGGGTGAATTACACGAAGAGTGAATTGTTCTGTATGATGCTGGGCCTTTTTCTTCCCGTACTTTGATTCCAGCTGGAGTATATGCGGGAGCTGGAGACTCATATATTATCTTATATCACTTTTGCGAGTTGGCCCACGTCTTCAGGTAGCCCATTGTATAGAACGACCACTCCCGTCCTCCTTTTCCTTTCTGATTTTGCCGTGACCCGTCCC
>LGUA01000824.1:0-10404 GCA_001660665.1 Emergomyces africanus | reverse complement strand
ATTAATTAATTTAATACTTAATATTTTTTTATATAATTTCTTTATTATATATTAAATTATTGTAATACTATGCACGCCACTATGCCACTATGCTATTTCATACCAAAAAGGTTGCCGTAACTAATAGTCGCCTATTAGTTAGCCATTGTGGCATATATACCCTGTAGTGCACCCCCGGGGCATCGCTTCTTTTAACCACATCCGCCCCCACTTAATATGAATGTGCCCACACATTCAATCACTACACACTAAAGATCTTGGCCCTATCTTAGTGCCTTGTTGTAATAATAAAAAAAGTAAAATACTCTTATTCTTTAAATAAAAGTGATAAATGTTTTTTGTTAACACTTTTCTTTCTTGATCAATTCATTCAAGTTTGTATTCGAAAGTGCTAGGGCTGTATTCAGTAGCATGCCTGTTACAAAATAATATAAAGATAATTATAACAAATGCAAGTAAAAAGAGCCAAGTGAATTTAAATGTGCAGAATTAATCAACAAATAAATCTCAATCTAACCCACTTAAAAAAGAGGCGGTCTGTAGTGAGATATTTTAAAAGAAGAATGAAAACCACTCTAAACACCTATACTCTCCCAACCATCTCTGCTAGCCATCACTCCACAGCGGAGCCCAAAAACTCGCTGGAAGAAGCACCTACCCCGCCTTCTTCGTCTGGCTCAACCCTAACGAGCACCTCCTCCAAAAATCCTTCAAGAAACGCATTCACATCCCCACCCATCCCCACAGGCGCCTCGTCGTCCCACTTCTCTATATCCTTGAATATACCTGCGGCCTTAAAAACTAGCCGCTTCAGCTTTTCATGCGCATATTGGCGTTGTAGGAGTAGTTCTGTTGCCGTACGGTAACTGTCACGATTGTATTTGCCATTAGTACTCGCGTCTGTGCCCGCGCGGACTAGCGCGTTGAGGCTGTAGGAACGCCGGTGGAGAGCGGCTTCGAGGGCGGGGAGGATGACGCCGTTTAGGGCAGTTATCTCGTTCGTTTGAGAGCGGGGTGCCTGGGCCAAGGCGAGGGAAGATAGCTGGCTGGAGTCACTGGATTTCCGTTGTTGCTGTTGTTGTTGTGGGTGATGGTGCTGCCGGGGTTGTTTGTTTGATATACCAGCTGGCTGCGAGGTTGGCAGCTGTGAAAGTCGTTGGTGGATGGGGTTTAGCGGCTGTTGGCGTTCAACCGGGTTAAGGGGCTGGGGTGTGAGAGTGGGAAATGGACGGTGTCCCGAGGGCTTTTTTTGGCGTATTTCATGCCTCGTCGCACTTGGTGTTCGATTGGATGTATCTCTGAGTGGCCTCGTTTGATGTCCCTTGAATGGTGGTATTTCTGGTATGTAAATGCCTACTGGTTTGCTTGTGATTTGCTCAGGGCCTGCTGGTGTTTGAGGGGGTGGGGGGGGTGAAGAACTTTGATTTTGTTGCGGGACATTTGAGTCAGTTGGAGGCTCATCAAATTGAAGAAACCCAATATCCTGAGCTAATGATTTTTGCAACGCTTTGTCATAATCATTAGTTCTGGGGCTTTCCTTCTGGTGAGGCAGTGGTGGATTAGCAGAGTCTGAGGGCGACTTGGGTACAGGTTCCTGAAAAGCCCTCAGTTCCTGTGCGGATGGCGGCAGTGGAATCCGGACACCAGGTGTAGGGGAACCTCGGCCTGCGTTAGGGAGGTTCCGTTTCTGTGGCGATCTGGGAGAGGGTGGATCCTTCATAGTCTCCTTCGAGGCTTTATTCCGGATATGAAGATCATCTAGACCTTTCCGTGGTTCGATTAGAGATCTACTTGCTTCGTGACCCTGGGTTCTTGCATTGGCCGCTGCATCATTCATGGTACGTAGACCACCTGCTCTCCCACCGGCGGGCCTGACAGTACCGAAATCCCACAAGTCCTCTTCCTCAGGAATAGGTTTACAGGGGATTTGATGATAATCGGTTTCGTCGTCGCCATCTCCAGATCGATTCCCATGAACTGCCTGCCAACGCTCGGATCGTTCAATCAATTCCGTAAGATAAGTCGTCTTCTTCGCTCGTTTGATAAATGGATGTTTGAGTAACTCCTTAGCTGAAGGTCGCTCTCTGGGGTCTCGCTTCAGGCACAATTCCACAAAGTCTTTAAAAGATTTGCTAAAGTTCCCTTGTAGGACCGGAGGAGGATTCTTGGGAATCAAGAATAGCACTTTCATTGGATGGATGTCAGAATATGGCGGTTCTCCTTGCGCCAGTTCGATCGCTGTAATTCCCAAGGACCATATATCTGCTTTGTGGTCATATCCGGATTGTTTAATAACTTCTGGTGCCATCCAGAAAGGAGTCCCGACAAAGGTATTTTTCTTCGTCATGGTTGCGGAAAGTTGCCCAGAGACGCCGAAATCTGCCAATTTGACTTGACCGTTTGCTCCAAGAAGTATGTTCGCAGCTGAATTGAAAGCATCTGTCAGCTCCAATAGAAACAAAACAAGATGGAAGGGGTATTAGCCACCTTTGATATCTCTGTGTAGCTTTTTGTCACTATGAAGATAGTCCAACCCCAACAACAGTTCTCTGAGAATTATCATGACATATTCCTCGGTAATAAGGCCAGCACGCATCAAATCACAGCAGCTGCCACCTGCACAAAACTCCATTACGATCCATAGGTCCGAGCCTTTCAAAAATGAGCCATGATATTTGGTAACATATGGCGAATTAAGTTCTGACAGGATGGAGATTTCTTGAATGATATCTTCGACTTCGTCGTCTGCATTTTCGACGTCGATAATCTTAATCGCAACAGCTAGACCTGTTCTTTTGTCGACTCTAAAATGGAACAAAAACACCGCAAATCGTTAGCGGGTGCGCACAGTGCTGGGAAGTGAAAAAACGGGTTTCAGGGCATACCCTTTGTATACCTTTCCAAAGCTTCCCCCTCCTACAAGGAACTTAGTTAAGAGATCTAGACATTGTTCTTGTCACTGAGCACCCTAGTTGACGTACCAATGCAGTTCTGCTTGGTGTAAAATTCTTCGGGGTCGACAGCGCCCTCCATTTCCGTAGGAAGGCACCAAGAACTCAATATACCCTGCCTCGATACAATTGGAAGCGCTTTCTAACTACAGGGACCCTCAGACAATTTGTGAGTGTGCGTTGGGCGGGAGCTATGCTTTGTCTAAATATGACTCGGAAAAATCCCAAGGTCGGGCGAGGCACGCAATGAATTTATTGTTTCCGGTGAGGTGGGGTTAGGTACAATTTCTTGTCTTCTTCAAAATAACTATCGTGCGGTAAAATGGATGATGGAGGAAAGATAATCGATTGTTGTGATCGTCGTCTTCTATACTCTATCGTGAGTCTGTTCTACACTGTTAGTCAACCCCAAACCATTTCCAGTGCAAAGAGGTGCGACTTAAAAATAAATTAAAAAGTGCGAGATGTCATACCGTTACAGCCATTTATCGTTGAATGCAGTGATTTATCTTGAGACTCGTGGGCGGTACCCGATATTTATTTGCTCATCATGGCAATAACAACTCCTGGTCTTCAACCCTATAAATGTTTTAACATCGTTGGGTGAGGAAGCTGCATGGCTGGCTGGTCTGGGTGTAGGTAGGGCTGTACGAGGGAAAGCGTAGGCTGAGATAAGCCTGATCAACAATAACAACAACAACAACAACAACAACAAACAACAACAACAGGTAGTTAATGGTAACAGAGAACTTTATTTATCCCGTGTTCGAGATTTAAGGCATCGTTTTTGTGATTTGTTGTACTCCGTACTGCGTAAATAAACAACAACAACACCACTACGGAGTACCACCACCGCCAATGCGTGGGCTGACCTAATCATCCAACAGTGATGCTAACTAATTCCACTGATTAACTAACCCATAGTTGATTATTGGCGGTTGGCCTGGCACCCTGGCGATTTTCCAAGGTTAAACCTCAACATAGTGCTCTGTACGGTTGGTGCCGCTGTAGCGCAGGCCCTGCTTGTAAAATTATGTTTTGATATAATTGAAATTAATGATATGGTGAGTACGGGGTAACGGTGAAACATTTTATTAATAAAAATCTGTTGCTATTATTATAAATACTCATAAAAATATATTTCCAGTTTTCACTCTACATATACTGTACTGTACGGAGTATGGAGTATACTACGAAGTAGTTCTGAATTCAGGTGTTGAAATGATTGACGGAGGAAATTTTACTGGGCCACAGAGCTGAAGATGGGATACGTCACTTATCTTATGCTGTATCTTATGCTGAGCTTCTTCTTTATCATACAATAATTATGCCATCATATACCCTTATCGATAAAACTGTTGATCATTTAATTGTCTATGAACGTTCGTCACTACCAAAGCTGCGGCCCATTCATTATTCATCACGCCAGCTTCAGGCCCCGGTCCAGTTACCAATACCCATTACCATTACCCGAATCCCATCCAAACCCATTCTTAACCCCCATCCCCCCGAATGCCTGCCTCACAAATAAATAAAAACCTTCAATCCTCTACAAACCCAACCATAACCGTCCCATTCTTCAATCCCGCATCCGCAATACTCACATCTAATATCCCAATCAAATTCTGGCCCATGGACACCAGCTCAAACTCCACACCGGCCTTATCTTCTGACAACGGTGACGCTTTCAGCCACTCGTAGATACGCCGGACGGGGTCGGTGAGGTTGAAACGCCGGATCACGCGACCGGTTGGGTGACGGAATTGGATTCGGGTTACGGTAGCGGGGTCCGGGTTGGGTTCTGTGTGGGGGTTGTTGGAAGGGATGGAGGCGAAGGTAGGGTTTTGGTGGTGTGACTCTACTTCTTCCTGTTCTTCGTGTTGTCGGCTGTTTGGTTCCGTGTCGATGCCCATCTCATCATCTAGGTTTGAGACCTTTGCCTTCCCCTTGATGTCACCAATACTCCTAGTAAGGTCGTCCGGATCCTCGTGCCTGCTGACGTTGTTCTGGCTCTGGCTTTCTAAACTATTTTTCAGGGCCATCTCCAACATCTCCTCTTCAGTCATGGTTTCAATTTTACGCTCCTGCTTCACGTCCGGTTTCCGTCTGGCGATTGGGTTTCGCACGGTATGGTCCAAACTATAACGGTCGAGAAACTCGTGGACCTGCATTAGGAAATCTGAGGGTTTGACGACGGGGGGCCCGGTCCACGTCTTCACCTGCTCTCCGGTTCGTGGATCCACAATTGCGATATGCGGGTAGTTGTCTTGAACGTCAACGCCAGGAAAATAGTATTGGATATATTGGGAGCCGCGCGGGTCATCCTTGGAATATTGAAGAAATATAAAATGCTCCTTTACCGTGTCCATGACGCCCGGGTTTTTCCACAGATCTCTATTTAGGACTTGGCAATCGAAGACGGACGCATCCTGAATGTTGACCAACAGCCATCTCATCTTCTCCCGACCTTCATCCCGCGCCAGGTCCCAGGGAAGTTTGGACATGATTTCAAAGGGCGGTCGGTACATTTCAGCAAGCATACTGGATTTGCCCGAAGCGTTGGAAGCCCCCCCGGTAGCCTCCGATAGGGATGTACGATGCGAGGATGAATCATCCTGATTCCAGATAGATGATGAAATTGGTCGTTGATTGAAAATGCCTGGTCGATCTATGAGAAGCAATACAAAAGTAAAAAGTCATCAGCTCGTGAGCCCACAAATATTATTACACACACATATAAAAGTTAGAGAAGCTACATACTTGCTCTAGCTTGCTGCCTAGCCCGCAACTGACGCATCACGGCATCATCCAGACCATCATCGACGGCAAACCCCAAATCGGCACTGGGCCCAACGAGGGTTTCTGTCGTCCGGGCCATGGGAGCGCGTACACCTGCTTCATCGACGGGCCCAAAATCCTCAGCACCAGAGTAGAATTCCTCCTGTAGCCGGCGTGCCATAGCTTCGTCGTCATCAAAAGTAGAAAGCCCTGCAGGTTGTGATGGTCGAGGGGCGGAATAGGCAGGCTGATGTGAAGTACGTACGGGGATATTCGTGCCTTCTTCAAATGTGTTGTTATGGCTGCTGTTATTATAATCATCATCGGAATCCAGATGTACGACGCCGTGTTCATCTTCATAGCCAGGTGGGCACGAGGGTTGAGATGACCGCGGAGGCACGGGAGAAGGTGAATGAGAAATAGGAAATTGAAGTTGGGAAGCGGTTGGCTCGACTTGTGGTTGGATATCAGCGCCTCCATTCTCGAAGTACAACTGCATGGCAGTCTCGAGGTTGCCGTCAGTCAGCTGCAGATACCGCGCAGCAACCTCTGCGGAGGAACCTGTAATCTCGGTGAACCCTGCCACAGCAGTGTCCGCCATGGTTTTGAAGGATGTGTTTGTTTGTTCTGATTCAATGGAATTTGGAGCGGGAGAATTTGAAATAAACCAACTGTAGTTGGGAAGAAAAGGTAGAGGATATGAGATATGAGTTAGATCGGGTAAGGAGAAAGTAGGTTAATATTAACAGGCTGTTTTATATCGTGAAGAGCATCAACACGAAAATATTGAGGGACGCGGCAACAGCAGATATAGATAGTACTAGTAGTTAAGGTCAAGTTTTACTAAGCGTTTGGTCCATATGAGAGAGTGAAACGGAGGGGATCAAAGGAAAGAGGACATTGCCCTCTAGCGGCAAGGTTCTATAGTCTAAAGCAGTTGACAAAGAAACGGAAGAGGACCGAGAGTTGCAGTTGAGATGTTGAAGTTGAGGCTTGAGATAGCTAGTTCTGTTTGCCAGTCCAAGAGAAGTGACGTGTGAAGATGAGTCAGCAGATATGAGGAGAGTTAGTTCTTCCGGCTCCGAGTTAGGTATGTGTGGCGAGTGGGTATGGCACGGCATAGAGACTAATTATGCTGTTCATGTCCATAGCTGACTCAGCAACTCAGCATACATTCATGGCTGCTCTGGCGGCATAAGCAGTCTCCCGTACTCAACCGCTTAACGCGTGTTGGGTTATTGAAATGTGGTTGAGTAGTATTTTCTTTGAGGAGAAACACCTGGTGGAGGGCAATTGTAATCAAAGACCTGGATTTTTTTTATATAAGCTTTTTTCTTCAGACCATACTATACTCAAGTAAGAAGAAAATGGGTTTGGAGTGTGGTGTTGGACATTATTTTGTGTCTGCGTGTCGCGTCATGGGACCTCGCGTGCCGATTACTGTGTCCACGCGTAGCAGCTTAACGCGACCGTCCGCTAAACTTGTACCTTTTTGCTGGCAGGTACTTTGCCTCTACATCTTGAAGTGTACCTCTACATCTTCACACTTCAAGTCTCGCTGCTTCAACCCTCTCCACAAAGGCCCCTCACCACTTCCCGTTAAACCAGCGAATGCTCAGTGATGACTTCCTCGATGCTGGGCAAGAGACTGCGCAATGGTAGGTGCCTTCTCTTCTTTATATCTTCAATATCTTCCCATTCAGCTGGGAGAAAAATTCTTACTCGTATAAGTATCATCAGACAATGGCTCCTCTATATCGTTGCGCTCCTGTAAACGACGAGCCAAAGCCCCTCCTCAACCTCAAATTCACAAGGAGGAAGAAAATCTCGGGCAAGATGACCCCTCTATATCGCAATCCACCAGATGCAGATCTAGGCATGGGCGTCATAGCCTCACCTCTGCGAAACCACCACTCCTTCCCATCCGTAATACGCGCTCGAGCCATACCGTTTCTGACACGACAATCGACGAGTCTATATCTACAATAACCACTTCAAATACAACTATAACCATAACCGGTAAGTACTGGGCAGTGTGAGATCAGAATTTCTTCCAATTTCGATCGTATGTGAGAAAGAACAAAAAGCTTACCGAGTCTCAGATGAAAACACCCCCCCCCATGAATTCGCCAGTCCCAAGACACCATCTCGCTACAGAGATGCTCTACCTAATACCACCAATACTAATATCTGCACTGCCAAGATTCCCGTTACCCCTAAACATCGCATACAGGTTTCCTGTTCGGGAATAACCTTGACCCCGCGAACCCCACGCACGATCGCTTCGCCAGCCATTGCTCAGTCAGTATATACCCCCGCCCGCCAGCTGTTTGCGAGAAGCGCTTCACCGGGCCGACTCGTGGGCCGGGAGAGTGAAAGACAGGAATTGGCAGAATTCATTCAAAATGCAGTGCAATTACGGCAAGGGGACTGTATGTATGTCAGCGGCCCACCTGGTACAGGCAAATCTGCTGTGGTCGATGAAGTGTTTCAGAGTCTGTGTATGAATATGGAGAATGAATCCGTCAAGGTCGCCCGTATCAATTGCGCCAGCATGACGAGCTCGAAGGATATATATGCGAAACTTGCGGATGAGCTATGTGAGGATCCGCAGTTGTTCAAGAAGAGTCGAACGGAGTTGCTTGCTGGCATGTTTATGCAGAAGAGACGCACACCTTCTACAACTAATACCTCTGCCTTCTACCTCGTCGCCCTCGATGAGATCGACCACCTCCTAAGCACCGATGTGGAATCCCTCTACACTCTCTTCGAATGGTCCCTACAAGCGCATTCGCGCCTCGCGTTAATTGGCATCGCCAACGCCCTCGACCTGACAGACAGATTTTTACCCCGCCTAAAATCTAAGAAAATGAAACCACACCTCCTCCCTTTCTTACCGTACACCGCCGCTCAGATCGCCGGTATCATTTCTACCCGACTCCGCTCCCTGTTACTCACTAATACAACAACAACTACAGCTACTACTACTTCTACTCCTACTGCTGCTGCTGCTGCCGTTCCAGAAAACTTCATCCCGTTCCTTCACCCTGCTGCAATCCAACTCTGCGCGCGAAAAGTAGCCTCCCAAACCGGAGATCTCCGCCAGGCATTCGACATCATTCACCGCACAATCGATCTCATTGAACAGGAAACAACGGTGCAGAAACAAAAATCCACCTCAAAAACACCCCTAGTCGAGAATATAAATATCGCCTCCCATTTGTTATCACCTCCAGATACTCCGTCGTCGTCTTCGCCATCATCAGCTACAACTGCAGGGTATACGGCCGCCACCGCACCCAGAGCAACCGTCTCACACGTCGCGCGCGTTACAGCCAGTGCATTTGGGCATGGCACCGTTCAGCGACTACAAGGCTTGAATCTGCAGCAGAAGGCGGCGCTTTGTGCGCTTATTGTGTCAGGTCGGAAGAAGCAGCAACAGCAGTACTCTCGCGGGGATTTCGATTTTAGCGGGAACGACAATTCTACAAACACGTCGTCTAGATCTCCACGATCAACGTCGACGTCTGCAGCAGGAATTGCGCCAACTGTCAATGAGCTATTCGTCACGTACTCCACGCTGTGTCGGCGGGACAAGATTGTGAAGCCGCTTGCGGCGACGGAGTTTAGAGATGTTATTAGTAGTTTGGAAACGTTAGGATTGATTGGGGGGGTTGAGGGGCGGGGGCGGGGGCGGTGGTCGGCGTCCACGTCTGCCAATGGTCATGTAGGGACCCGGACTCCCTCGAAGATGAAGATGACGACCCCTATTCTGCGGATGGCTGGCGCAAGTACTGGGGTGGATGAGAGGGGGCTTGTGTGCTTTGTGGGTGAGGCTGAAGTTGAAAAGCATATTTGTGGCGAAGGGAGAGGGGAGGGGATACTTAAGGGATTGTTCAGGACGGAGGTTTAATGTTATTGTATTAATATTACATCGAATGTCTGCTGCCGTACTTTTGCTTTGCTTGTTTACTATTGCATGACAACATGTTCGTTTTGGCAGTTGTATATGTTTACCTCTATTTCTTGATTGTGGGTAGTTGTTTACCTTTTATGGAGCTAATTTCCTACTTTATTATTATTGTTGATCTCCAATTGTTGTTGTCTTTTTTTTTCCTAATGCATAATATATAGTTTATTGCTTGTCTATATATATAGATACATTAATACATTAGATGATTCCACGTTTGTATTTTCTTATTCTTATCACTTTATCGAACCGTTCAGTTTCAGCCTTGTTTGGAGAATATTTTATCACGATCAATGGGCGTATATGAATAGATGGTCAATTTGAGATGCATCTGAAAGGCCATTGATCCCAACCACCTCTCGAGGCCTGACCTGAATCAGCATATATAGGTTGAATGAATGATAGCCAACCACAACTGAACAACAGATGAGGCTTTTCAAATAGTACCAGCCTCCGTCATACGTTGAAAAGAAAAAAGAACACTAGATAAAAAAGAAGACAAAAAAAATAATATAGGAGAATACATAGAACTGTTAGGCCGAATCTGCTTCATAAATAAGCTCTCCCCGCCTCTCCTCACCCCCCACTGGTGAAAGTTGAAATTCATGAGTGAGGGAGAAGAAAGAAAAGAAATATTTACGGAAGGTAACGGAAAGGGTTTCGTATTTTATCTCGTCCGTTATTCATATCATGTCTCATCACATC
>LGUA01000823.1:0-10405 GCA_001660665.1 Emergomyces africanus | reverse complement strand
GGAGTACGTGGAGAGTACGTCCGTACGGGTGGGGGAGATATGAATCCCTGCTCTTAACGGAACGGAGGAGCCGACGGCAAATTTGAAAAGTAAGCAATAACTGGATGGAATAAGAAGAAAAGAAAGCTTTTCAAAAGCTGGTCGTCTAATTGGGCGTATGAAGGGTCTTTGATTCTGCGTACAAAGTAAGGTGGAACTCTCCGATAATGCGTAGAGCATTCGGAATGTATGTAGCGACGCATCAGGCTGCAGAAGCTTGTGCTCGCAAAAATCTTAAAAAGCTGGAGGAAATTCAATCGATTCTTGAGCCGAATTTTCCTTGTCCTTTGAAACAAACCGCCCAAGATCATTCTCTGGCCCTCATTCTTTGTTTTTCAAATTAAAAACAGCTTCAACCGCTCTTGCAACAACCCGCTGATCATCTTCCCGCGTTAATTTAGCCGCGGCTTCACCGAGAGCAAGCCAGCGGGCCTCAAAATCCTCCCATGCCTCTTGTGTCCCCACGGCAGGGGTTTCGGTGGAATCAGCCTCTGCAAGATACCAGAAAATAATCCGGTGCGGGCCCCCGCAGTTCCTCCGTTGTTGGACTGCTAGTGGTTCCTTGTGGGCTTGTGAAACTTGGTATTCCGGTGCAAGCGTCACAAGGTTGTGGGGTAAGATACGGCATTTGAGGCCAGATTCCTCGA
The DNA here is from genome assembly GCA_001660665.1 of Emergomyces africanus. Taxonomy (NCBI): domain Eukaryota; kingdom Fungi; phylum Ascomycota; class Eurotiomycetes; order Onygenales; family Ajellomycetaceae; genus Emergomyces; species Emergomyces africanus. The sequence continues at coordinate 9,719 of LGUA01000823.1, read as the reverse complement.
ACGTCTCACGGATCGCAGCGTCTTCGAGACTCTCACCAACATTCTTGCGGCCTTTGGGGAGGTGGTATTGATGCCTTAAGCGACAATAGAGGAGGAGAACGAGATCCTTCGCGAGGTCGATGGAAACAGTTCCACAGCCGATGACGAACCCTTCAGAGAAATGAAGAGATGAGAATTCGTCCGACATTTCCTTTATTCTGCTTCCCTGTTGGCTGGAGCAGGCTGGGCAATGATTACTAGTATAATATTGGAAGTGAAATTCTCCCCTGATGAGAGCACCTTTTAGTTTCCAGAGTGCGTTAGTGTTTGTATTTTTTGGAATGAGTTTTCGCTTTTTCTTCCACAAGCAGAATGGATTTTGACAGCACGAAACACGCCGTTGTCAAAAATTATTGCTCCTCGATACGCTGCACACGAGACGACTGAGCAACTTCGATGGAGACGTGACCGGTGCTACGCGCGAAATCTAGCTGAAAACGGGCTAAGTTTATTTTTAGCCCATTTTCTTGCAGCATTGGACAGTATGGCTGCCGCCTGCAAGTGGCGAGGTTAGAGCCGAGCCTTCACAAGGCTGAGGACAGAACAGAACAAAGGGCATTCGACACGTCTCAGAATAAATGCATACGCAGTACTCCGTACTCCGTACGGAGTACAGAATACGGACTACGGAGTAGTAGTGCTGACGAGTCTGCCGCCGATGGACTAAAATGGCTGAAGGAACAAATCTTCAGCAATCCGGCTGCTTTATGCCTAGGTAGCTTCATTTTAACACCCATTCCTTCCGAAGCGCTACTAAATACGTACCAAATACGAAGTGGTACATACAGATCTAGAAGGCGTTCAACAAATTCAGCTCGGACGATGATTAATTTAGTAATCCGTTACCTGCCCTTTATGGCTGGCTAAATTTTTGAATCAGAGTATGACGGAGTGGAGTGGGTGAATATTACGAGAAGCCTCACACCGACGAAGGATCTCTCCTTTCTACAAAAATTCTCCCCAGAGGATGCAGCAGAGAGTACTATCCAATAACGAGAAGGCTTGGTAGCTTGAACCCCATTGTGGCGCTGATAGTATGGCTCTCACGATTGATCTCCCACCAGCACTCAAAATTCAGACTCGCCTATATAACTTATGAAAAAAAGCAGCCCTCTGATGCACACTGGTGTCTGTATTGAGCATTGGATATCGGACAGTGCCATTGGTGCTCGTCTGAGCATACGAATATGACAACATCGAACAGCCCTGAGAACGAAGGGCCCATTTCGCCAACATGAGCGAAAATGAAGTGTGTCTTTATGTTCTAGCCGTTTTCATGGGCGACTCTATAAGCTTCTTCGCACGTAATAATGGGCCCCTACCACTCGAGCATGGGGGTAATGACCCCTCGGTAAGGCTGACCCTTGAAGCTGATAGTTCTAAGCGTAAGGATGACATGGTTTTTCACCAGCCCACAAGGTGGGGGGTTGGGGTATGTATACTCTTATTGCGCTTGCGGCGTTCGGTATTTTAACCATCTTGCACTTGTAATAGTAACTTTAAAATTTGTATTCGTTTAATAGGAGTCGATATCTATCCATATCTGTGGGGTAAAAAGGGTCAGACTAACGATTTCCAAAGGGTCCAAAAAAAGGGGCAAGAAATGCAACACATGTCGTGTCAGGTCGGACATTATGTACATAAGCGGATGTATCTTGCGCGCGCAGTTAAGGATCTTCTGCGAAGATCCTCAATAAACTCTAAAACTTCTCTTGAAATTTGTATTTCTCATTTCGCCGTGTCTAGCCTGTTTTGAGTGAAATGCACATGCCTAAAAGTAAGTTTGTTGTGCTTTTCCCCCTGTTAAAAACCATGATAATAATTCACAGGAGGCCTCTCCCTCCAACGGAACTGGACGTGGTCGACGCGCTTCCTCCTTCTCCTCTAATGTTAGCCGGTAATCTGATCCCGGCTATGGCATCAGCACTCCCCCGTTTCACATTGGCATCTACAACATCCACACGGGCGCGCGCCAAGCCGATTGCGGGCACAACCCAGTTTCCGCAGTTACATTTCATACCTTGCCATGCAAATTTTCCGATATTGGCACCACATGAAACATTAGGGCACGTGAGGCGTCCTGACAGTGGAGCTCCAGGCGAATATCTGTACTCTTCGGTTGAGTTCGCAGTTGGAGCCGAACTGCCCTGTTCGGGGAACAGAGACTGTCGCATCCACGTTAACGGATGTAGGAATATATGAGCGCACGGTCCATCAGGTGTAGAATGGCCTCTCGGTAACTGTTTGTCAGTTTGCTGCGTGTGGGGAATGATAAAGGGCATCGTTGCTAGCTTGCGCCTATCGTAATCATGAGTGATCAGCAGCTAACCGCTTATCTGACAAAGATGGAGACTATGGGCGGCAGAAAAGGGAAGGCGAAGGCAAAGACCGGTGAAAACTAACCGGCACTTGCGACACTTTATTTCTGTATATTGGTCGCTGGGCTCGTTATTATTATTTGCGAATTCTGCGTGCTCATCCTCAAATCTAACAAGCTCCATTTCAGGCGCACGGCCACAGGCAACGCTTTCTTCAACTGCGCGCTCGTATACCCAGCGTTTATACAGGGGGTGGTCAGTGACGTTTTCTGGGCATCCCATTTTATAGTAGAGTTCTAGCTGCTCCTGGAAACCGTCATTTGGTTCGCAAAGTGGTCTCGATCGACGAATTAGCTCAAGAGCATCCCAAGGCGTTAAAGCCCCTGGTTGTCGGTGAAGCAGAAATGCGATACAAACTGTTGCAGATCGCGATTTGCCCATTGCGCTGGTGATGCAATGTTTATGTCAGCTTGGGCCATATTGTTTGGATCAGGAAAATATCGCAATTTTACGCCAAAAAAAGAGAAAGTGCATCTGAAATATAAAACATAATCAAGAACGTCAGACATGCGCACGGAGTATATATCTCATAGACGGGGGATTATTAAAGCCTGAACTTGCAAAAGGGGATAATTATTTATGGTTAAAACATAAAAATTTGTTGCTGACATCTCGACCCAAGTTTGGAGGGATAATAAGCTTACCAATGGACTAGCACCCCTCCGTTGCCGTCCAGGCCTGACTTGATAAAAGCATTCGTAGTTGGGAAATGCTCCAAGAGGTCCTCATCACTGACATCGTCCACAGGGATCTGTAAATGTTCAAATGACTCAAAGCGCTCTTCATCAGGGTTCAGACGAAGCACAGAAACAATATGTGATATATTTGCTTTCTTGAGGGCGCTTTTATTGCTCAGGGCCATGACCCTAAATATTTAGTCAGTATCACAAATGAAACCAATCCGTCGAATTAGAAACAAAAGATGAATGTCACAGAAATTTGAAGCCCATGGGCCAGCCAACCAAACAACCGTGGTGATTGCGCAGGCTTGTATACAACCAGCTGAGGGAGCGTCGAAATGAGGGGTATTTAGACTTACCCACCGATGTAGAGATTTTCATCTCCGATCCTACTGAGCGCCATTGGAGCTTTGATTGAATGCGATTGGGAACCCGTTGAGACGACTGATCAAATTTAATGAGGCAAATGTGTGGCAGTGGGGGTAGCTACGTTTGCTCCTTTCACATTAAGATTTTCGACGTTGTTTGCCGTCGTTCAGCCATTTCAGGTCGCCGCGGATGGCAAAGTTTGATGCATTGGCAGATCCCGGCTATATGTTTCTGCCCCCGCGATGGACGTTGAGGGCGCTTGGCGTCAAGTTAAATTTCGTCTTGCGCGCGCCATACCAAAAAGGGTAATTTAGGGCACGACTGGAGGAGATAAGGCCCTCCGCCATAGACAAACGATGAAATAGATCTATACTACATAAGAACTTGAAGCATTCGCTGGAAAGAAGCTGAATGCCGGGTATGCTAATTCCATTGCGAACCGGAAGTAGAACCAAGTTTAGATTCCGCCCATCTCAACTCTCGCACTTAGGAGCTTGACGACTCAGGCGATTCCCGCCGGAGGGAGCGCAATATGAAAAGTAAACCAGCGCCCAACGATACCTCATGAGGTTAATGCACTACATAGTTGATAAACTCCTTGTCCATACGGAGTACTCCGGAGTCCGTATGCAGATGAATAGCATGCGTCCTTGTTGTATATTACAGGGAAAGCCGCTAACTCCCGCAACCACATAATTTCTTTTATCCTTCTTGGTCTGCTGAGTGGCTGCTTGGTGTGTTTAATACTAACATACGATGCGTAACTGCAATAATAGTATTGTGGCTGTTTGACCTGTTTCCCCCCCCGGCAGCTGTCAATTTCCAGCTGGCCGGAGAGTTGTCAGAATTGATTTTACAAATTGGGCCTCTTTTTATTTTATTTTAATTGACAATGACAATACACTAAATCAGTGGTGTAATTTAACCATACGCCAAATGTCATCGAGTTGACTCGAACAACAGGGGTTTTTTGAAATATGTATGATACCAAACATACTTCTGGAAATACCGGCTGTATCTTTACGAACATGATGGATTGAATACAGAACTTGTAAGCAATGAATCTGGAGAGAAGCAACCATGCGTTGTGCGTGAATACTACTAGTACTGTACTGTAGTACCTACCAGGGGAGGAATGTCGATTTACGCAGTATGCCCACGATGAACCATGAAGATGCTGACCAGTTGATCCTCATCAAATTGTTTTGATAAACATTATTCTCTCCTGCATCTTATTTGAAAAGCCCTGGACTCACACCTCAAACTTGGATTGCAGGCAATCGATAGCATCTGGAGCTAGTCATCTGTCTTACTACTACCCCATCTTAACCTCTAATCTGGTCCCGAGCCTCCGAGGGCGTTCATGTTATTTTATCCGTAGAGATGTTCAACTGCGAAGCGGAAGCCACAACTTCCAAATAAGTTAAATTTTTGTTCAGCTACACCAGTACTCACCGCCACTGAAGATGCCTTTGCTATGGCATGGATGGTATGGACTCACCAGTGGCATCCCCTCCTCCTCCCAACCCCCCCTTAGTTGGTGGCAGTCATTCGTGTGATCTTGTGATTAGCTGCGGCGTCAGTGTAGTGCATCCATCCATAGTAAACATGTCCAGCCTTCTAAGGCTGAGTCTGGGCGGATGGCAAAACCAATCTACTTTGTGTGAGCTCCCACTCAAAAGGGAGGGAGGTCAACCGTTTTGAATCACATTACTCCGTATTAATGAAAATATTGATAAAAAATAATGGGAGGAGTCGATCCTGCCCTTATTTTTCTTTCCCCTTTTTCGTCTTTCTTCCAAGCGTTCCCCCACGTACGGAGACTTTATTCTGGTTTTGGGTTTCCTGTCTTTGGCGTGCCACGGGGCACTGGGTACGCGGTTGTAATGGCAAAAACAACTTGAAAGGATAAACCCCTTGCTTTTGTCCTGGGGGTGTGGCATATTTAATGATTTGACGTCAGAATTCAAGTGGTTAACAATATAGCACATGTCAACCAACACCTGTATGTAATGTACCCATGTACGGAGTACATGTACCGTACCAAACTTTCGGAGGCAGCCCTACGCGAGTGTTCCTGACCACAAATCGGTTGCAGGTATTAAGGCCAATAGGATTGGGTAAGGAAAGATATTGGTTGGGGAATCATGAATTTTGTGCCGTCCTATGGGATCATAGAAGTTGCAATGTGCACTGTGGCGTAGAGTTTCTCCTCCTTGGCTGAGAGGTGGCAAGGCGATTAAATAACATGAACAGAAGGGCAAAAAGAAATATGGGGAGCCGTAAGGCGTAGATTAGTTGGCTGAATATGATCAACTTCGAACAGGCATCCAATCCTAGTTTTCTTTTTTTTTTTTTGACTCGAGTAGTAAAAGATGATTAAACTTTTTGAAGAACACAAGGTTTGTGATGATACCGACTCTGTACTTGTCTTGCCTTACCGCGTATGTTCGATTGATGGAATGGTTGCTGAATCTTTGAACACCGCTCCACTAACTAGCAATTTTGGTTCCAAGCTTGCATAATATTGCAGACTCCGAGGCACACCGGCTAGTAGGTCTGGGGCTACGCCACAGTTTGATTTACTCAGAAAGGCATAGCGCGCCCCCCCACGAGGCGCGAGTCAGATCAAAATCCTCCGTTTCCATCCCTGGTTGGCTGGAGATCAGGGGCTTGTCAGTAACAGGCTAGGTGGATGATTTGCAAAGGTTCTACTCCGTACTGATATTTGGGGTTTCGCAATTTACATCCGATGACACCCAAAGGGAAGTGCCCAAATTGCAGTTTCCAGAGTCCGCCTTGTTTTGCTCCGTATGTATGTATGTGCGGAGTATGTGCGGAGTATGTAATGTACTGTAGAATGATATTGTATGTTGGCATGTTGCTAGGACCAGGCGGTTGACTGGAGAGTATTGCTCTTTGGAGCTTTCATGAGCAGATGAAGGACTTCGTATTGAAAATACCAGGCTCCTCCCCGGGAAAAGAAAATGATGTGGAACTCTGCTTTCTGTCACCCTGCGAACCGTGTTGGAGAATGGAGAAACGAACTCCGCTTTCCCTGCAACTAGCCCCTAAGCTTCGGTGGCATTGAGTAGTTGACGCGAAGGAGCAGCATTCAATGGTGCAACTTTCTGTTTACCCAGTTTCGCGGCGGAAGATTACACGTTGGTCATTCCATAACTACCCAATGGAGGAAGAATGGCCTCCCGACAAGGCGGGAAGGTGTGTCATATTTTCGTTTCTTTTTCTCTCTGGTATATTCTCTTTTTTGCCTTCGAGATTCGAGACTAGGCCACCAGCGCAAGCAGCCAAGCCACTTTATCCAAATGAAGTGGGCCATTTCCACCACTCGAAAAGGCTATGCAAGGCAATCCCTCAATCGTCCCCTGAATAATCCTCTAGTATTGTCCAGATCCTCCTATCCGTACGGAGTAGGAGTACAGATTAACTCCAAAATATTCGCAGAGCACGGAGTGTGCAGATCATGTAAGGAAAGGAGTCTTACAGACCAGTGTACAGTACTGTGTATGAGTACTACTTAGATAAGCATTTGGCCTCGTTTGGCCGCACTGTTCTCAATCCATAGATCCCCAAGAGTGGACAAAGGGCCACCTCTGCACCTCAAAATCAATAGGTTATCACCTAGCAAATTGGCGAATCTGGCGGCTTATATCAAGTGGCTGCCAACCCTCTACTCATCCTTCAGCAATTATCTTACCATCCCGTAAGAATGATGAACTGGTGTAATTCATTAAATATTCAAGGTCGTAATATTTTCTTCGCCCAAGCGGTATGATCAGAATGTGGCTCGGTCCTTCGTACAGAGTACATTCCGACTAGTTGTAATGCCGTAAGCAAGCTGGTGTCAGAGCGGGACAAAAGCGAATCAATGGCATGAAGTGAAGCAAGGCTGGAGGGAATTGGTTGAAGTTAGTTCCCGGCTAGGTGATTGTCAGGTTTTAGGCGGAATTGGTTCGAACTACTCCGGAACTCCTGTGCGTACGAACAGTTTGAACTTTGGAACTGTGCCTGGAGGATCTTCCCTCTTCAATGTGTAATTTGGCCGAGTGAGTACGGAGTACGGACGTACGAAAATCAGTTGGGAAGTTGAAAGGAATACCTTGATTATTTTATATTGTACCTCTTCTCTCTAACCTCGTCGTTCACCTGGGCTTTACCTATTTTCGAGTCCGCTGAACTTAAATAGCGCTAAAGTATTTCCCAAAAAAACTTTTTCCCTTATTTTTTTTTTTTATTTTTGTACGCAGCGTATATGTATTTTTTGGGAAGATACGGCCACGCCTTTTTTTTTTTTAAAAAAAAAAACCACCTAGTTTGATGATATCATCGAAGACGAGGGGGAGTGAATGGTAATGCGCTGTACCGTACAGGTAAGTACCGAGGTACATACATATCAACGTCCTTACTCCGCACTTCTGTACGGGTTAGGAGGCCTGGAATATCCGTCCGTATACAGGTAAGTCACTGAAATGAAATCTGGACATCGGAAATCAAAAGTGTCCCGTTCCAAATCCAGCGACCTTGTTGTGGGGATCACAGATGTTAGCCCAAATCATTCCCATCGTTCAATCATAAATTTCTAGTGTAATGCCCGTAAAACTGCGGAAATGGTAACATGTGTCCGACAAGCAGCCTGTTTTTGCCTCCTGGTCAAGGTGTATCGTTTACTACTGCGTACGTATTCCCGAGAAACAGCAGCCTTGGTGGCTTTTTTAGTTTGAGAGACGCTGAGCATGTCCAGCGTACGGAGCCCTACTGCCTTGCTCTGGGATCATACGACACACAGTGGCGGCTTAGGTTTCAATCTTGCTTAGGGGAGGGATAGGGCAGGAGAGGAGGGTGAAGAAAAAGAAAAAAAAATTCTCCGCGATTATCAGTCGATCATTGGAATAATTGGACACGATTTGCGAGGAGGGCGATGGATTGATAAGAACAAATAAATGGGCGGGATGGTTACATGGCCTCGGTGATTGATACCCGTACAACCCCTTACAAGGCGACGAGAAATAATAATGATAATGATAAGGATTATAAAATAAAAATTATAAATTATAAAATAAAAAATAAAAATAAAAAACTCAAATAGGAAAGAAGTACGGAGTAAAAAACACATTAATGCGGGAGGGCCACTTTAGGATGCTTCTGCATGTTCGGCGGTTTTTCCATCCCTTTTTAGACGCGCCAGTAAGGTGCGCAGGTGCTGGGAAGTAGCATGCATGCATTCAAAAATAACTACGGAGTATAGCCTTCATAGTTTGCTAGGACACCCAGAATCCCTTAAGAGACACATGCTCTTTTGTTCAGCAAAGCTCTTTTCTCGTCCACGATTTTGCTCTTCGGATCCATTTGATGATTGAGCGGGTGCCCTGCCTAACATTATAAAGACATGACAGATTGCAGGGCTGTTTTATCAGTTACCTTATCGCGGCTGGCAAGCTTGACAAGGCTGTTAACACCAGAAACGCTTGGTATGTGGGTAAAATAACCATGCCGACATCAGGGTATCGACCCTGTAGCGATTCAATCCTTTCCTCTAAACCGAGAGACAGTACATGTACTTCACGTACTCCGTATAGCTTGGAGATACCAAGATAACAATTGGTGGATAGAGTTCTTATTTATCCTGCGCAGGAGTTAAAGCAAATGCCCATTCGGCATCTTATATTATATTACTCCTTTATTGCTGCTGGGAAGCACAATAATTGCCAATTTAATGAAAATTAAGGCATATAATAATCATGGGGGAGGAGAAAGCAGAAATTGGCTAGGATCAAGCATAAACACTGCATAGGTCGCAGGGTAGAGTACCAACTCCCAGAGAATGTTAGAGCTTTATTCGGACCAGGGCGGCCATATATCGTGGAAGGCTGCTTATCCTCCCCCCGTCCCAGTGGTCCCGTAAGAGATGCTAACCCTTTTCCTCTAAAAGGCATGGCGTGCACGCTGTCATCGTCCAGGTGGTGTCATCACCCGCTCCCCGCTAAACCATTCACAGGTAAAGTCGTTAAGTAGAAAATACGCGGAATATTGTTCCTTGATCCTGGGCTTAAAAATCCAAGGCAGTGGATGGGGAACGAAGGAAGAAACCTCGATGGGCGAAAAATTTTTCTCGCATACGTTCAGAGTACGACTGTTCCGTGGACACGGTACATCTGTGTGTAATTAATTAAACAGGAAGGTTGGCTGCTTCAATGAGTGAATGATGATTGGACCATGGTCGTGAGGAGAAGGT
>LGUA01000822.1:0-10418 GCA_001660665.1 Emergomyces africanus | reverse complement strand
GATAAAAAAAATAAAAATTAAAAAAAAATAAAAAAAAAATAAAAAAAAAACACAACATATTAAAATATTAATATATATAATAAAATACTTACGGCTGGTCTCCACCCCCTCCAACCTCCCTCTCCTTCCACCCCGCTACAATCCCATTTCGCGATGTCATCTACAGCGGAAATCTTCGGCTCGTACTCTATCTCATTCAACAAATGGTTGTCTTTCAAGCCATCAACGAATTCCTGGAACGATGCACTCCCCCTCACGGCGCGATTCTCAAGAACGGTTCGACGGGCAAACCATTTATCCTCCTTGGCGTCCGCTGCTGCGCCCTTGCCAGTTAATCCTGTATGCTTGATTGTACCGGACGATACTTGCACTTGACCACTTGAAGGTGGCGAGGAACGAAGTTTAGGGTCTGCGATGAACGATTTTCCCGGGATCGTGGTGGTTATGAATTCACGAGCCTGCGTGAGTGCAGCCTGTACGAAGAGCGGGAGAGGAGGGTGTGAGTCGGCGGTTTCACCATGGGTTGACGGTGGGAAGGGGTTGGGGATAGATGGATGGGCAGGGATATCGGCAGGGTGATGAGGTGCAGGGTGAAGCAGGAAGGGGATTGGAGAGGGAGCCATGGTTACTACGCAGGAAAGGAGCAATTGGTGGTTCCAAAAGGATTTAAGATATTAGTATGTATAGTACAGTACTATCTCCTCTGAGATGGCAGTTCTCAGGAAATTGACAGTTGTCAGTTTCAGGAGTTTCCGGCTGAGGGGTATTTATACTAGTACTTTATATTCCCGATTTCGATCGGAGATAAAAATATCATCCAATTGGTGGCGTAGTAGAGCTTCCCAGCATGGGAGACGACGGGACCCTAGTTAAGCGCGCGGTAACTAGAACAGGGACCCCGCCTGCCCATGGATCCCTCCGCGATATATCCGGCCTTAAATAGACAACATCCGGACTGCTATTGAAAAGAAAAGAAAAGCTCATGCCTTAAGTTTCCTGGATGCAGGGCTAAACAAGCAGTTTATGACGCCCTAAACGCGAATCCACGCATATGCAATGCAGCCGACTGTCAATAGCGGTTTCGAATTTCGAATTTCCAATTTCCAAAAAATATAAAAATATAAAAATTAAAAAATAAAAGGAGGGTTCGGTCCTCTTGAGTGTCATCAGCCTTAATCCTTCGACCCAACGGCTTTTCCCATATTGAGTTATTATCCCTATTCAACCTAGAACGAGTCCGAGAGCAGGGGATGGAGCTCTTCCTTCCCATTAGCCGTGCGCATACCCAAGACAGCAGAAAAGCAGGGGTCTCGCAGGCACGACAGCTGATAAATCAATCCTCTGGGTCCGTCAATACTATGGGCGGTTTCTGCGCAAAGAGCACATGGAATGGAAGATACGAGTGGATCGATGAGTCCTCCACCGACTTCCTGACCCCGATATTAAAAACTTCTATTTCCTCCAACGACCAGCCCAGTGCTTTCGTGAATGGCTTCATGCTATCCCCTTGCAAGCCGTCACTGATTAGGCAGCGATTATACAAGCCGATCGTCTTGAGTGACCTGCTCTTCGGCCATGTGCCGATGGGCACTTTGAATACTTGTTCAGTAACGTTTGTAAACCCAGCGTCACGAAGGTACCCTGGATGTTTTTTTGGGGAAAGGAGGTCAACGTCAAATTTGGCCAACCCTTCTTTCATCAAACGAAGCCACTTGGCAAATGCGTAGTCGTCTGGCATAGTGTCGTCGTCGCATTGGACTTCATAATAGAGCTCTTGAATTTCGATCCACCCGCCCGGTCTCAATTTACTGTAGGGATCGATTTCAATCAGTACTGGAAAAGAAACTGGTATGTATACACCTGCATTTTTAAAAACTGGCTATTAAATGGATTTGACGTACTTATATGCAGCTCCAACCAGCTTTGGAAAGTCTTTTATAGCCGCGGCAAGATGTCGAATATGAACGAAATCGAAGTGATCATCTGGATGGAGCCACGGGCACTCCGCATCATCGACCATGAATCTCACATTTGGCGGAACCCAGTTGGGTTGTATGGGGCTCAGGTCGATGCCTAGGACATTTGCACCTGGGTATTGATCACCCACTACCGTAGGACGTGGACGGTTAGCATCCGCAAACTTTGAAAAGAAAAAATATCCATATTAAATATGGACAGGGCATCAAAAAAAAGAAAGAAAGAAAGAAAGAAAACATGAAAAAAAAATAAAAAATGTAGGTGAGAATCATCATACTGTCAATGGCCCACACTCCCGTCCCGGTCCCTACGTCGATAATCCTCTGCGGGCTTTCAAGAGGTGCATAATGCAACTTACCCCCGCAGAGGTTAACAATCATGGAATGCTTCATATCTTCTCGCTCCTGTTCCCGCTCGTCATTAGGGAACAGATACGCGCCCTCATGAAATTTATGGAATCTGCGTCCATGTTCGAAAACGTAGTCGCGAGCGCTGGGAGCAAGTGACGATGAGATGGTTGGGTCACCGCCAGAGACATACCCACCATCGTCACTTGCGTCGTCTTGGTCCCTGATTTCGATGGCTGCTACCGCTTGCAGAACACCATCACCGGGGTCGTCCTATTGCTAGGTCGTCAGCGGTTTTCAGGTGGCGGCTGCGTGGATTACTGGGGAAATGAGATGATAAGTGCTTGCCATGTTTTTTCTTTTTTTTGCTTTTTGCTTTGTTCTTTTTTGGGGAGCGGAGGGAGATTATTCAAGTTTTGAGTGGGCATTAAATGAAAAAGCAACAGGAGAATTTTTGGGTTGAACGATATTATTCTATGCTGCATTACGTAGTAGGTACTGTTCTGTACAAGAGATTTATCCCCCCAATCCAGCCAGCTATAATCCTTGTTAGTTTTGGCCCGCCACCTGCAGATCAAAACAGATTGTGTTAACTTTAAGGAGAGTTAGCGGCTGTGGGCGATGATTACGCAGTAGATGGTTGAGTTTGCGGGGGCGGAAAAACAAGCCATTTACTTCCTACTCCAGCAGACAAAAAGAACAAAGAAACTTATTTCATCATTGTGATGGATAATGTTATATATCTCATGAAAGATGTACAGGGACATGTTACATCTACCTGACGTTATCGTGGCCAGCGAGTTTGCGCTTCATTTTTGAGCTGCCTTTTACAGATCTCTTATGTACTGTATGTACGTATACTTGTCTCACTAAGTCAACTGGCAATCTCCACCCGTCGCACCATGTTTGAGAGCAATCGAGAGTAGAACTGGCATTTCATCTTTCTGTTGTGTTTCTTTATAATGGTAGGCCATTTAGCTAATTCTCGCAAAAAAAAAAAAAAAAGAAAAGAAAAAGAAAAAACCGAAGCCTCATCCATCGCCATATCGCCGTCATGCCGCGTGCTACCGCCAATCAGTTTCCTGTCCAGTGCTCATAAGGGAGCTCTCCATGACAACCAGGCGATTCTTCCGCTACTACTGGAGTGTCCACGCTGTCCGCTGTCCGCTGTCCATCAACTAATCCTTTCGAATGACAATGACAATCGGCCTGACACCCTACCTGCAACCATAGATCTCATCCAGTTTTTCCGAGAGGAAAGGTTAATCGCCATAGAGGAAGCAACCGGGTATATTTTCACCAATCCAAATCCGCTCTGTGAATGCTCTCCTGGTGGCAGGGTTTGCCCCAAGGGGTGAGAATAAAAGCCTGGCACAGGTTGGAGAAGCAGCTTTGAGGCTCGCTCCTGTAACAGTTGGCTTTGAAAAGGGCGCTGCACTTCCAGAGGTATGACCGCCATGTTGGAGCTTGTCCCAAGATGAATGAAGAAAATTCAACCAGAGAGATTCCGCTGACTGATCTTCAAGTTTGTTGCTTTCCAGCACAAATCAACCATGTTCTGAACAGCAAAGCGTCGAACGCGTATCTCGCTGACCTAGGGTTCGGCAAAACCCCTGGATAGATGTGTTTATCCGATCAACGACGACGTCGTTGTCTCCAAGAATATCATGGCCACCACGGTCCAAGCCATCCTTAGGAGCTGTCTTTCTCGACTGCGACAGAAATATTTCCGTCTTTCAGGCTGTCATTCATCATGGCCTTGGTTCTCTACTAGCCAGGAAGTCCCTAATCGTGATAATCGTGATGATATCCTTGGATGTATTGAAAGTGAATTGCACATATTTACCCTGGCTCCACCCCGGCTCCATTTTTCATCACGTCGTCTAGGCGAAGTGAGCGTATCCAAGCTTTGTGGGCTAAAACTTGGGCAATGCAGGTCTCGATCGCGGAAACCTTGCTCAACATATAAACGTCAGGGTTGTAGAAGCAAATGGGACCGGCAAATGATGAGCAATTGGTCCGGGGGATTGAGAAATTGCCTGCGCTTATTGTCTTGATGGCGTCGTGACAGACTGATATGGGAGATGGATAATAAAGCACGTTAAGGTGTTGCTGGGTAGAAATGATGATATGGTAGATACAGACCGTTTTTCAGTGACAGATTTCATTTGCGAGTGGTATTGTATTTTGGACCAATTTCAATACAGTCAAGCATTTACATTGTCGGAAAACTTGTTCCTTGATTGTTTCATGTCAGTGCTTTCGTTACAACTTTAAGCATAGAAGAAGAAAAAAGAAGAAAGAAGAAGAAAAAAGAAGAAAGAAGAAGAAAAAAAGGGTATCTATAATGCATGTGTAAAAATCGTCAAAAACAATGGTCAAACACGCCGAACGCCAGGTCCGACACTACCAGTATCAAATAGCTCGATCAGGCCAGAGCCCAAGGCCTCTTCCAAAGCCCATCGGAAATTCAAGCCATAAAGTTCCTTCCATTTTTTAGTTTTTCCGGGTAAGACACCAGAGGATTCGCCCCGTGCTCGTTTGGCGACGTTGTAATATACATCAGACTCAACAGCACCATCCCAACGGTCCTTAAGGAGGTTTAAGGGCGCTTCACCAGAGCTGGACTTCTTGAGGGTGGCCATAATTTGCGCACGAGCGGCGCCTAACAGGCGGAGATAAGGACCTAGATTTGGAATGGAAAGAAACAGAGTAGTGTTCGAAAATTTCCTTTGTCCTGATGCTGCTGTCTCTTGCCCTGATGACATTGCATTGGGACCATGGTTTCGTGCTGAAGCTGGGATGGAGGCAAGAGAGGTGTCAAAGGATGGCTGTTTAGCCAAAGATGATGGGGATACGAGAAAACCAGCTCGAATTAAAGATGAGGACTCCTCTGGAGTGAAAATGCCAGCTGTAACAGCTGACGACTTGGTATTTTTGCGTAATGTTTCGAGAAATTTCTCTATCCGCCCAACTTTAGCAGACTCGACTACCAGAAAAAGGGGAAAAAAAGAAAAAAGAAAAGAAAAGAAAAGAAAAAGAAAAAAAACAAAGAATGAACCTTTTTCTCCCCATCTCATGTACTCCGTACATACCTTTTAAATTATCATTGATCGATGAGCAGCCTCGAACAGTCTCCTCCCAATCTTGAACCAAAACCAAACAGTCTCCCAGCCCAGCGGAATCTAACCCGCGCCCGGGAATAAAAAGCCTTCGAACCCGAGCGGAATCAACGAGATCAACAATCTCTCTCTCGACTTTAGTCGGCGCATTTAGCAGCATATGAACATGCGCAACAGAGACAATAGGCGGGAGTGCCCGGCGAAAATTTAGCACCTCCGCGATCCGAGTGCTATTCATCCCTGCCCTGTCTGGAAGCTCGCTGAACATGGTGTTGCGAATATACTGGATCGCTTGGATTACGCTATTTACTATTGTTGTTTCGGATATATACTGGGATGGGCCGACATCAGGAAGGAGGCTATCCTGGTAATACCCTCTGTGGCTCTCATTGCCGCTGTCCAAGGCGGGTTTGCCAATGTCGTTTGAGCGGGCAGCGTTTGGGCTGCGGAAGGGTTTCCCACGCGAGTGGCGAGCAAATGGCGACTGGTGTTTGGGTGGCTGGGTACTTGATGATTTCCTGATCCGCGAAGACTGGGCAGCGGTGAAATGAAGTGGCATCACGAACAGTCATCCCTCAAGCGGAGTGGGTATATCAGGATAGAGAGAGAGAGTATGGGGAAGTGATTGCAAATTCTAAGAAGGGTTAGCACTAGTAACTAACTAAGAAAGTTGGTACTACCTTAAGGGCCTGGCCAGATCTCATATCACGTGATATAAAATATATACCTGCCCAGTCATTCTTACGTCATTCAGATTCGATCTTTGGATTTTTAGATAATCCAGAAATTTGGGAACGGAAAAAGGAAAAAAAGGAAAAAAAAAAAAAGAAACGTCTAAGCTTGGAACAACCTCAACTCAACTCAACTCAACCAACCTAGTCGGATTGAATGGATTGGGCCTCACCCGAGTAGGCCCTGGAATATTCTGCTGATAGTCTGAGCATTAAGGGCCAGGCATCCTGCCCATTTCTCAAAATTTCTATTGTGCTAATTTCCATACATGACGTATATGTGACCAAGGAAAAGCATAACGGCCACCCTCAAGTTCAAGTTTGTTGATGATTTCTCGGAACCCCCAGAATCATACATACATATGAAAGTTTATGTTAAGCTATTTTTCTATCTTTTTCCTTTCCTTGAAGTATCAAGGCAACTTCTAGGCTCAGGTCTAAAGTTCTTATTTTTCTTCGTTTCGCTACTACTATCTCTCTCTCTCTCTCTCTGTCTCACACACACACACACACACACACACACACACACCGCTCTCGCTCTCTCTAGTAGTATCCATCAAAAAAGTTCGTTTTATTGTCGTTTGTGCAGTTAATATTTAGCCATAATGACGGTTTTTGTCGTGTCTTTGTAAGTTGCTCTACCCTTGGCATGAATCGAGATGATCTGGTGGCATTTTGCTGACTCCTTCTCTGACATAGGTTTCTCCCGTATACCCTCAACTTCCAACTCCCCGAAGGCTCAACAAATATGCGACCATCAAGCCCCAGACGTCGGTGGGAAGGGTCTACAGAGATTCATCGGAAACAATTCAGCGGCCCATTCCCTCAGCACAGAAAACCAAGCTCCTCCTCCTCATCAAGGTCAAGCTTTCTCAAAGAGCAGGCCCAGCTATCCGCCCTCGCATCCGAGAAGCCTAAGCTAAAGCCAGATCAACCCGGATATCCGTTCCCTTCTCACCCCGATCTTCAACCGCTTGCTCCGAGCGATCCCCACTCGCCTACCTGGGGAACAAAGGGAGTGTTTAACCAACCAAAAGCGCAGCCGCTTCGTTCTCCTGCACCATCTATTCTAGCTCATGGTGTCGGCATGGACACCAACAAGAAGGCGGGAGATTTGGCTAAACAACTGGGGTCAATTCAACCAATCACTGAAATCCAGTTTTTTTCCGATGCAGATTGGACCATAGAAGCGTCAGAGCAAGGAAATGGTGGGCTCCGGAATGCTGTTCGCTCTGCTGTGGACGCTGGCATTCTCAAGGACAAGCTATGGGTCGGAACTCTTGGCATGCCCACTGATGCATTAGACGACCATACCAAAGATACAATTGCTGAAAAGTTAGAGGTGGACTACGACTCTTTGACTGTCTACGTTGACGACAGCGATCTTGATGGTCATTATCTGCACTTTTGCAAAGCAATCCTCTGGCCTGTTTTCCATTATCAGATCCCTGACAACCCGAAGAGCAAAGCGTATGAAGATCACTCGTGGGTGTACTATGTCAGGGTCAATCAAGCGTTTACGGACCGCATTGTTCGCAACTGGAAGCGTGACGATGTCATCTGGATTCATGATTACCACTTATTACTAGTTCCCGCAATGGTACGAAAGCAGATCCCCGATGCTCAAATTGGGTTCTTCCTCCACATTGCGTTTCCATCATCTGAAGTGTTTCGCTGCCTGGCCGTTAGGGAAGAGCTGTTAAAGGGCATGCTAGGAGCTAATCTGATAGGCTTCCAAACCCAAGAATACTGCCACCATTTCTTGCAAACCTGCAGTCGCATACTTACTGTCGAAGCCACCAATGAAGGTGTCCAACTAGAAGATCGCTTTGTTAACGTTGGGACTTTCCCGATTGGGATTGACGTGAAAGCTTTGGACTGGAGGCGTGAAGGAGAGGATGTTGCACAATGGATGCGCATCATCAAAGAGAAATATAATGGAAAGCGTCTCGTCGTCGCTCGCGATAAACTGGACAATATCCGAGGTGTGAGGCAGAAACTTCTCACCTACGAACTTTTCCTGCGAAAATACCCGCAGTGGCAAGACAAGGTATGGAATCTATCCCTTCTTCCCTCCTGTTCTGGCCAAATTCTCTCTTTCCCTTGTGTGTCCGTTATTGTGCATATTTAGGATCTTCATTAATTATCCTGATGTAGGTGGTTCTGATACAAGTTGCTTTGCCAGCCACAGACCAATCCGAGCTCGATGCGACTGTATCAGATATTGTCACCCGAGTGAACTCTGCGAACTTCAGTTTGGCACATCAGCCTCTGGTATTTTTGAAGCAAGATATTAGCTTCCCCCAGTATCTCGCTTTAATCACCATGGCGGATGTTCTAATGGTCACTAGCCTTAGAGAAGGCATGAACCTTACCAGCCATGAATTTATTCACTGCCAAGATGGCAAATATTCGGACAAGAAGCATGGTTCTCTTATCCTTAGTGAATTCACGGGCAGTGCGTCCGTTTTCGACGGACACCCGTTGCTTGTCAATCCGTGGAACTACAAACAATGCGCCGAGGCTTTGAATACTGCTCTAGAAATGACTCCAGAGCAGAAGCAGCGCGATTGGACGAAGCTACACGATACAATGATGAAACACACTACCGCAAGTTGGTTCAAAAAATTTGCTGAGGCTCTCTCTAAGGCTTGGAGCGAGCAATCCTTGCGAGATAATGTTTCCATACCTCGACTATCAGTTAGTGATATCTCGGCTAAATATAAAGAATCCTCGAGTCGATTGTTCATACTCGACTATGAAGGGACCCTAGCATCTTGGGGTTCACCAACCAGCATCGTTTTGACCACGCCGAAACGTGCCATTGATGCCTTAACGGACCTTATTGAGGATCCCACAAACATAGTCTACGTGATGAGTTCCAGAATGCCCGAGGAAATGGAACGACTCTTCCGCCGTGTCACTGGTCTAGGCCTGATCGCAGAAAACGGACGCTACGTTCGTGAAGCGCATGCGGAAGATTGGATTAAGCTGGTGAGTGACGAGCAAACTACCGCATGGAAGGAAGGTGTGGCAGACATGATTCGCTATTTCCAAGAACGTACAGAGGGCAGCTGGGTCGAGCACATGCACTCTTCCCTAGTTTTCCATTTCGCCCACGCTGAGGACCCTCAAACCGCCGAACGACATGCCTCTGAGTGCGCAAACCATATCAACGACACTTGCGCGAATCATCATGTACACGCGGTCGTGGACCGGGATGCTCTTATTGTCGAACCGATTGCACCGAACAAGGCTACAGCTGCACAGGTGGTGCTCGAGGGTATCCAGCAATCTGCTCGGTCTTCTAACGGTCAGGGGCCGGACTTCCTTTTCGTAGTTGGCGACGGTCGGGAGGACGAAGTTATCTTCCGCTGGGCAAATGAAGTAGAGCTGCAAAAGACAATCAAAAATGTACAGACTGTGACTCTGGGGTCGAAGAATACGGAGGCAGCTGCAACATTAACGCAAGGGGTGACTGGTACGTTTTACTTGGGAACAAAATTTAAAGTAGGAAGCATGGATTATTTGTTGCTAACATGGGGATGTAGGTGTACTTTCTTGCCTTCAGAAACTGGCTGCCATATCGCAGTCAGGACAATGACAACGGCCATTTTTTTTTCGTCGAACGAGTGTGAGTATACTCCGTACTTAGGTCTATATTCACCCTTGAAGTCAAGCCATGCTATTAGCGCCAGCCCGTAATGCCTTCCTCTTAATACTTAGTTCCAATATTCTCTACTTGTTTATAGTGTATTCTGAAGTGAGACTACTACCTTCATATTCTCTCTCCTCTTCAATATATTTTCCAAACGTCCCCTTCTATATAGCTCTTCGATTAGGTGTCTCAGAACCCAAACCAAGGTTAGCATATCACAATTAAGAGATATCAGTGTATCTACCACTCAACGTTCCCCAAATAGCTCGCTATAGGGTTTTCGGGAATCAGTACTTTTATCTTCTGCTGGTTGAACCACCAGTGCATGTATTCCTCAAAAAAGAAAGAAGAAAGAAGAAAAAGGAGAGAGAGAGAGAGAGAGATCTGTCCTCTCATTCCACGCGCTACGGAGAAGTGGACGCTGGAAGAATCTAAAATCAATTATTTGCACATAGCCATCTACGGATCTATATCTATTTACACTCTAGTGAACCCGTTCCGCTACTAGGAATGAAAGAAGGGAGAGAGGATCCGTGAACAGTTTGATGGCAGCGTTTTCCCTAAACTGACCTCGGTGCCATGG
>LGUA01000821.1:0-10421 GCA_001660665.1 Emergomyces africanus | reverse complement strand
CGAAGCCATAGTCGATAATAAAGCGTAGTAGCTATTCGGATAGTTGTCGGGCGAAGAGAGCGAGAGAAATACGAAATTTTTTTGGCAAGAAAAATTAATTTCGGCGGCTGGAAATTTTGCTCACCGCCTTCGGCTAGTTCGACGCTAAGACTTGCTGACTCCGGCAAATCTACCACGTGACCGTATGCCGAGCTGGCGGGGGCCCTACTTAACTTGGAAATTGACATCAGTAAAAAACAGACTCCAAGACAAAATATCAATTTTCCTCTGTCAGGTTATTAGCCCAAATTTTCCTCACCTCAATATAGCCCCCGCAGCGCCTTCAACGTCGTCATCGCTTGATTTTACAGAGTACGCCTGCTGCAAACACCTAACCGTCCCACCAAGTACTAGGACCATTTGCGCCAATTCTGTCGTTGGCGGGATGTCTGTTGCCCCATTCTGCGTCTAAGAATCTTGGTGCTGCTATCACGGCAGATGGCTACTATCAGGGATGAGAAGAAGCCCGTCTTTCAAATTTTTAAAATCGTGCCTTCTGATGCTGGTGTTACTTGTGCAAGGAGAACCTTGAAAATCTGACTTGTCTATGTGACCCAATGGCACAAAACATGACTGAAAAGAAAACTCTCACTTTGGCTGCAATGTTAAAGCAAAAATGGGTCCTGGCAAGTATGCTGTCTAAATGGAGAACGGACTCTATCATGGCACCCAATGGCTATTCCCATGGCTCCATCACGCGAGTGATCATGGATCCAAGGAGCTTGTGTGACTTTGCTTGGAGAGTGGGATAGACATATCTGCCCTGTGGCATATAACAGCGTTATAATATATAGTATACAGCAACAGCAGCCTACGCAGGAAGAGCCACTGTATTGAAAATTCTAGTGAGGAAAGGCGCCGGTCCAAATTTGGGTAGAGCAACTAAGCCAGTTTAGCAACCCTGCTGAACACCCAGTATATAGAAGCAGAAGGCAAAATCGCAGCCATGATGCCGTTCTCCTAGATAGAAGCAAGTCTAGACTCGAGTACTCCGTACAACTACTAATGACTATTTTTTGGACACCTCTCAGATATCTGATTCTTTCCAGGAACGAAAGTTTTCAGTTCTGTCGCTTGAGGCTAGAGCAAGGCTGAATTTACCAGAATTTACTCTGTATTTGTACGCGCATTAGTAGACATTTCAACGGAATTAACAATCGAATTAATTTTTTTAAGCCGCCGTATATAAAATTTAAACAAACGCCCTTTTTCCCAGCTCGTTCCCTTCTTCCAATAAGAAAACTGCAAAGATAGTTTGCACTAGAGCTAATGAAGCTAGCGTTGTAGCTAATTCAAGCTTAAATCTTTTTGCGCCGAAATATTGACCCACACCCAACCAGCTCTCCCCGGGAGTAACCTCGCTTCCCACGCATCTTTGCAGTAGCGCGAGGTAAATATCTCATCGTGCCACACCCAGCCAGCTACCACGGACGACGACGACGCCAATAGCTAGTATTAATTTCACTTCCAATATCTGTCGACATCAGCTCTTCAGATCCGTATCTCCCACTAATGGTCATCGCCAATTGACACACAATGGGCCCATCCACAAGCCAGTCACCTTCACATCGTCCCCGGAAGAAAAGAAGAGTGCTAAGCACGGCCGCTCCACACGCGAACATCGACCTCATTGCCAACGCGGACTCCAGCAAACCTTCCCCTGCTTTTCCACTTGTGTCGTTCCTATGGCCTGCGCGTGCTGGCATATCCCAATGGGTTGTGCTTCCTTTGATTCTAATGGTTGTTGGACTTTTCCGCTGGTCAACAAGTCTGTGGGGGTATTCTGGTGAGTTCTAAGCTTGCCCCTTCCCATCCGGTATTGAGGATTGGGGATGAAGCTAAATGTGGATGAACTCGCTCAGGCAAAAACACTCCTCCAATGTATGGCGATTTTGAAGCCCAGCGACACTGGATGGAAATCACCACTCACCTGCCGTTATCGTTATGGTACTTCTACGATCTACAATGGTGGGGTTTGGATTACCCCCCTCTTACTGCTTATCACAGCTGGCTTTTAGGCAAGATGTAAGACACCTGGGATCGCCGGGGATTTCTTAGTTCCATTACTAATGTTGGATAGCGGTTCGATCATTGAGCCCTCATGGTTTGCGCTTGACGTCTCTCGCGGAATTGAGGGGCCGTTGCTCAAAGTGTATATGCGTGCCACAGTTGTCGTCTCTGAATACCTCGTCTACATCCCTGCCGTTGTTATCTTTCTAAGGAGATACTCTCGGCTGCAAGGAACCCACGTTTGGGCTTCTTCCATTGCCCTTGTCGCCATCCTGATGCAGCCCGCCTCTATTCTCGTGGACCATGGACATTTTCAGTACAATACTGTTATGCTCGGGCTAGTGGTGGCAGCATTGGCAAGCATATTCGCTGGTCGGATGCTCTGGGCCTGTTTATTCTTTGTATCTGCACTGTGCTTCAAGCAAATGGCATTATACTTTGCTCCCGCAATATTTGCCTTTATGCTTGGCTCCTGTTTCTCTCCACGCGTTAGAATCGGCCGTTTAATCTGTATCAGTATCAGTACGATCCTCACCTTCGGCCTGATATTCTCCCCGTTCATAATCATGCCTCTCTATAACAAATATCGCGGCATTGAGCTGTCGCTTCCCAGTCCGCCACTTGTCAAAAACCTACCATTGAAGCTAGATGAGACCTCGTGGATCTACCCTCCGGTCCTGCAGCTTGTCCAAGCAATCCATCGCATTTTCCCGTTTTCGAGAGGCTTGTTCGAAGACAAAGTTGCTAATATCTGGTGCACAATCCACACATTCTATAAGCTGAATCGTTTCCCGTCAACTGCGCTCCAACGCGCTTCACTTAGTGCTACTATTCTATCCATTATGACACCATGCACCCTCATCGGTCTTTACCCCCGACCGGCACTACTTCTACCAGCACTAGCAAGCACAGCATGGGGATTTTTCCTTTGCTCTTTCCAAGTCCATGAAAAGAGCGTGCTTCTACCACTCCTCCCCATGACTCTGCTCCTTGGCAGCGACCGGGGCCTAAGCAAGGAGACACGAGCATGGGTTGGCTGGGCCAACATGCTTGGCGCGTGGACTCTCTTCCCACTCCTACGACGTGATGAATTGCGAGTCCCCTACTTTGTTCTCACTCTGCTGTGGGCATACCTGCTTAGACTCCCGCCAACATCACTAGATTTATATCTGAATGAATCGCTGGTGTCTTCTGAAGCTACGCACAGCCACTCTCGAAATTTGCATGGCCTTACGAAGATGTTGCATTTGGTTTATTATTTAGCTATGATATCCTGGCATTTCCTTGAGGCGTTCGTTCCCACACCGGCGGGGAAGCCGGATCTGTGGGTTGTGCTTAATGTTTTGATAGGTGCGTCGGGGTTTGGCATTTCATATCTGTGGTGCACGTGGAAACTCATCCAACAGACTGGGTTGATAAACTCATTGCCAGCTTCAAAGAGTCTGAGAGGCCAACCAGCAATTGAAAAGGAAAAAAAGCAATAGAAGGGGATTCAATAGAGATAACAATTCTATTATGTGAGACAGAAAAGTTTCAGCGGGGACTTGGGGAATTTTATTCTTTTTTTTTGTTTTACTCTTTGGGCTTGTTTGGCACCATGTACTTTTACTATATTGCGTCTGCTTCTTGTTTCGGCCCCTGGTCTTGACACTTGTGTTTTCTTTTGTTGCGATACCCAAACAAACATATTCCCGTTTCATTCTTCTTTCTCCACTTCACCCAAAATATATCATCCCATGGGCTTTCTTAAATTTCCTCTAATAATTCATGCTGAAACGGTGATATTTCAAAAGCTCAAATTCGCATCTTTCATAGAGAGTTTCCGTCTGAAGAGGAGTAACTAATTTTTTTCGAACTTCAAGATTCGATAATATTCCCTCGTTCACCAACGACATGCTAGTAATACAATCTAGGCTAATAGCCCTAGCATATGTCGATTTAAATTTAGCCAATATATCCAAGCTGAGGATTTTGACCGGCGGGCTTTCCTCAATCATGTGCTGTTTCTGGAGGAATCCAAAAGACTTTTGCGAAGGAAACTTTTATTAGCAAAGCATATCTGAGCTCCGAGCTGTAGTATTACACGCCGCTAGGATTCTCTCTTGGCCATTTAAAGACCCCAGCTAACTCAAAGTGCGTCTCGAAACTATCTCTACAGGTCCGATTCACAACCTTGAATTTCGCTTCCGGAGGAGTAGTCTCAGAATGCTTGCTCTTGCACTTGGCGTCTCGGCTAGAAAAGCACCCAGGAATGATGAAGATATCCAAGATGCGGAAGGAATCAAGACGCTCAATGGGAAGTTAGAGGCAGCTAAAAGTAATGCAGGAGCAGCGAGAAGGCATACAACAAATGTGAAAATTAGAGAGGATGGAAAAGGAAAAACTAGGTTGTAAAATGGTGGCCCAGTAGAGAATATTAATACAGCTACATTTGAAAGAGACAAAGTATATGGATTCAACAGAATCAAAAAGTAAATTGAAAAAAAAATCAACGACAAAAATCTTGCCCTTCTTTTCGGGAGGAAGGGTTGGCCAAATATTCGGTGACGTGCTGAGATAGATGAGCGGCGTGAAGCGACCATCGAAGTTGAGAAAGGAGCTAGTCAGCCGATTTTCACTGATTTTAGACCCGTTTTCCTTTAAAGAACCATAATGCAAATATGGGCAACAAGATGCAAAAGCAGCCTCTCTCCTCCGCCCTTTTTTCCTGCCTCTCATAATGTACAGTACATATACACACACTTGTTCTTAGAACATATCCGGTGGCTCACAAGCGAAGCGACACGGGGAATGATACAGGTCCAACATTACGCCAATGCCGACAAATAAATAGTTTATTAATTTTGGCGATTCTTTTATCCTACTCTTTACATTCCCCGTAGGAAGTTAGCTTCCTTGATACTCTTCCTCCGGGCGTCTCTTGCGCTCTTCGTGATTTGAGTCCGGGTTTTGACGCTAGATGCGGCCGCTTCTATGGATTCTGCGGATTGGGGATTGGGCACTGCATCTGCTGGCGTGATATCGACGGCTTGTTCGTGCAGAGGGATTTTACGCGGTTCGGAAGCGGCGCGAGCGGCCATTTTTCTTTCGTGGCGTATACGTTGCTTCTTATTCATGGCTGTGCTTTTATTAGATGCTTATATTGCAGTGGGGTAATGGATGTTGAGATGTATCTATTAAAAAAAACGTACTGGAAACATCTACACCTCCGTCCGCTTTCGACTTGGCCTTGGCCTCGTCAAGCAGCCCCCATAGCCAATCGGGATATTCACTATCTTCTAGAGCAAAAACTTCAGGCTTATTTTTTAAGTAGTTCAGGCCTTTTAGTTTCGTGCCGGCCGGCGTCCCGCTCCTAGCACGTGGTGGCTCATTGTCCTTAGGTGCTGGCGGTGTTCTTGAAGACGGAGGAGCAACTCCTGCAAGGGTGATTGACGGAGCGGACGATGGCTGTGGAGGAGAAGGAGCATCGGAAGCAGGAGCGCTATACTGTCGGACACTCTGTCTGTATGGGGGGAGAGTTGTGCATCGTGACACCTGAAAAGAGACAGAGGTTTGCTGGCGGAAAGGTAGGCGACAGAGGAGGTTCGTTCTGCACAGTCGGCAGAGCATTATGCAGGTGCGATTTGGACAATTGAGAAAAAAAAGTCCGCAACCAAAAGATATAAAAAGCGTACGCCTATAACAAGGCGAGCTGATAAGAAGCCAGGTGCAAGTTAACTGCAGTTGAGAAGGATATTCAATATCGTGGTTTATTCCCCATTTCTTTTACGTTCAAAAGTTCTTCGAAGTTTGATGCCAAGGCCTGTAAAATTTATCACATGATTTAAATAAATAACAGCCGCACTACCTGGACGCCATCTGCGCACAGACTTACCTGTTTGAAACTCCATCTGCTTATTGAATAGCTACTCAGCGCTGCATAAAAAGTGTTTCTTTAAATTTTAAGCCCCTGACCGGAAAGTGAATATGCATTATTTAAACAATAGGAAAAGGTATGAAAAAAAAGAAAAGAAAAATGCCGTGACGGTGCTGGGAATCGAACCCAGGCTGGCGCGGCCACAACGCGACGTCTTACCACTCGACCACACCGTCTATCAATTGAGGAATAGCCTTGGCCTTTTCAACAATTTAGTAAATCTCATCCTGTAGTGATCTTAACCTTATTAGCCCGCAATTTGCACGAGATCTCATCTCAAGTTCCAAGTTCTACTACCCGTGACTGTATCAGGTCGAACCGACGTTGCATATGGTTGAAATGACCGGATATATTCGTATTCTCTCTTTGGGTGAGACCTATGAATACCTTCGTTCATGTACATTACTTGGGATGTATATGCCCGGTTATTGAACAAGCGCCATCGCCTGGATAGTACTTTGTGCGATAGCCTTGTGTCCGAGTTCTTATTTGCAATGGGTTGGGCGGCAGCTCCAAACGACTACTACCCTTTACTGCTCAAACGGGTTCTACTTTTTCCCTTTAAGGATTGGTCGCACCAGGCCACTATCTCTGCTACTATTCATCTTTAAATGTCATTCCCTCTGCCATCATACCAAGTGAAGAGTCCAAGCCTTGATAGTACCCAACGATTCAAATGAGCTCAAGATACTATACATCCTTCATCCCTGTCCTACTGAGGACGTGATGTTTTTTTAGAGCCTATGAGTTCAAATGATTAGGTACAAATTTATCTTCAACATTGAAAATGTGCATGTCCTACCACATGTCATCAACCAAGATGCAGTCTGGTTCCGGCGCTGTTGTTTTCGTAAAATGTCAACACCAGGAATGAACGAACACTGAGTGTCATATTCACCTTACAGAATGATTAAGATATACAACACCGCTCTATCAGTGTCAACACTAATATCTGTACTCCATTTTATGTTCTCCTTTAAAGCCAAGGCATTTTGTGTTGCGACTTATACCCTATGTCCATAGGGTATAAATATGTCCACCCCACCTAACTTCTCTTTTTCTCTAGATTTCACACCAGTTATATCATTTTTTATGTACCGTATCTACTGTCTCCACACTGCGCTCGAAAGTTGACCAAAAGGGCCAAAATGTCAATCCGGACCCCTTCCCCTGACTGGATGGAGAGACTGCTCTCCTCCAAACAATACAGCGATTGTACAATCGCATGCGAGGGTGAAAACTTTTATGTTCATAAGGCGGTAGTTTGCACGCAATCCCCCGTTCTTGCAGCTGCAATGGATGGGCAGTTTCGGGTATGGCGTTTGATAATTTTCGTGAATATATACTGCGCTGACAACCGACCAGGAAGCAAGAACAGACATCATGCATTTATACGGTTTCGATGTTGCGACTGTAAAGCGAATGATTGATTACTTGTATACTGGCCAATTTAACGGAGATGTCGAAAACGAAGTGGTGGATGATGCCCCGTCATCAACCGAAGATCCCTCAGAAACCAACGAAGGTAGGCATGTCTAAAGGCACAGCGTACCAAACACTTGTCTGACGTATGATACTGGAACTAGATATCCTTGTGCGGATTCGTATCAAAATGCACACGATCGCGGATTATCTTCAAATCTCGGGCCTCAGGGAACGCTCAATCATGGGCATCTTATCTGCTCTCGAGGCCAACTGGTCCATGCAAAGATTCCTTCGCGCCTTAGAAGCTATGCTTATGGTCACTCGAGATGCTTCTCTGTATGGCGCCATTGCATCCGTTGCAGCGGATCACATAACGGAACTTCTCGACTCAGAGGTGTTCCTCCATCTTGATATGCCAAATGAGATGACTTTGGGTATCGCGAGGGAACTGGCAAAGGGGCAGGGTCGGCCACGCCGCTACCCGTGCCGTTGCTGCGCTCGATGCAAATTTCGCAAGTAGCCGTGCTTTTTGGATTATCTGAGAAAATAACCATCAGCTCTCTCGAATTTTTATTATGTTGTTGGCTTTTCATGAATCCCAATGTCAGCTGCTCTTTTTGTGTGTGTTCTTTTTTTTTTTTTTTTCCATCTCCTTACCTCATAACCTGAGACGATGCCGGAATGCTCGCCCTTCTTGGCTGACCTCAAAAGATGTATTTCGTCGATTTTACTCCATGTTTCTCTACTGTATTTCAGTGAGTTACCTCAGCTTGACATTGGATTTCAGTCTTTTTAAATAAATAAAAAAATAAATTGAAATACTATGTACGTTAGCTCAAGCATGGATACATCCTAGTAGTCCGAAAGTACATTCAATAGTAGTTACTTACTGATTTTTGATGATTGCTTATCCTAGTGTCGTAAGACCATACTATTTTGTTTAAAATTTCGTGCTTGCAGTGGACATGTGTGTGTAAACGATGTCAAGCAGAGCCTCGCAATGAGACTACAGGATGTAAGCAGCAGATACGATCCCGGGAAAGGAATAAATGTGTCCATCCCTTAGTGGAGGCTCGTAGCTCTGCGGATCTACTGATATAGTAGATTTGGACAAAATGTACTCCGTACTTAGCAGAGGAAGTGACCTCTTGAATTTGAGCTTCAACTAATCATATCCACCAGATGGGTGGAGGCTCATCACCATGGCGGATGGAGCGTAATGAACCTGTACGAGAGATGAAACAATAGAGCAGAAAGAATGGCCCAAAGGAATAACTCGATTGGCCGCGTTTAAAAAATAAAAAAAAAACATCCATCATTGCCAGGAAATTTGATTACAGGTGACTATTTTGATTGTTCATTCAACGCACCGGCGCAGAACCTCTGGTAAAAAAAATATCCGAATTTACCAGACCAGCTTACGGGTGAAATTACCAAAACAACGGGAAAAGGGCTGAGATATATTTTATTCTATGTGAATCAGAAAATTAAACACAGCTTTTTTCAACTCTTTCTCCAATTATTTGTTTTTCATTGGCAGTTGCACTACCTCCCAAAAGCAAGCCAGAAAACATTCGCCAAACATTGTAGCTGTACTTTCGATTTTTATCTGGAGAGAGCAATATCGTCAATTCGTAGGATCAACTTTACAGTTTCAGCTGCAAGCTCAATCGCACTCGTGCTCACAAGTAGCGGCTGCAGCACTTTTTCATCCGCAATGTTGTCCTTAACACCTCCACTGCGAATGCTCACGCCAGCATTCTTCTCCCCCATGGCGTGACGGTGGCGCAGATCAGTGACGACCTTTATGCTGTTCAATCCAGCATTCTCGGCTAGGGTTGTAGGGATAACTTCCATGGCATCGGCAAAAGCTTTCCAGCATATTGCCTCCGTGCCTGTGAGAGCGCGGGATTGTTTCGCTAGGGCTTGCGCAATTTCGATTTCCGGTGCACCGCCGCCAGCGATGAGGGCGCGTTTCTTAACTAGGCATCGGATCACACAAAGTGCATCGTGGAGTGACCGCTCGACCTCATCGAGAACGAGGCTATTTGCACCACGGGCTACAATGGACACGGTCTGATTTGCGGCTGCTGATCTGATACCGGTAACCTTAGTATACCGAGATCCAGCATATTGTACCTCCTCGATTAAGTCTGCGTTTCCGAGTTTGTCTTCTGTGAATGAGTCGATGTTGGCAATGGGCTTGCAGCCCAAACTCTTGCAGAGAAATTCGACTTCATCACGTTCGATGTCCTTAACAGCCATGATCTTCACGCGGGAAAGGAAATAGAGGGAGATGTCATTCACGGCATCGCGGAGGATAGATTTTTGAATTAAAAGGACATTGCACTTCGTTTTGGCAATTTTCTTCACCATGTTAAGAAGATACATGCGCTCTTCTTTAATGATTTTGTCCATCTGTCGATAGTCATTGACAACAATTTGATTTTCCATCTGGGTCAAAGTCAGTATCTATGATAATTGTAACAAGATGACATGGACATACGTCTGGTTTAGGAGGGCTTAATTGGAACTGGATTAATGCAATTCTGGCCTTCTCAACTCTAGTTGGGCCACCAGCGCTCTTCAGAACCGCTTGATTCAGTACCAAACCATCTACCATTTCGCTATCCTCAATGGTGCCTCCCACTTTCTTCACAATGCGAATATTTCGAAGGTCGACGTTCTCTGCTGTTTTGGGGTCTATAGTTTTTAGCACGGAGTCAACAGCAATCGGCCCAAGCAGGTTTGAATATTGAGAGACGATCTTCGAAGACAAGGATGTTGAAGCCGCTTGAAGAAGTGTTGCTCGATCGGAGAGGGAGATAGGGTGGGACATGTCGTGGAGAATCTGGACCGCCGCTGCAGCAGCTCTTTGGAAAGATTCAGAGATAATAGTTGGGTGTATTCCTGTTCAAAATATCAGCAGATGGTAAGGGTGAATGTAGATGCCCTCTGTGTAGAAGTTCCCTCCCACCTTTGGACAATAATCGGTCTGCGGCTCCCAATAGA
This sequence comes from Emergomyces africanus, assembly GCA_001660665.1. Taxonomy (NCBI): domain Eukaryota; kingdom Fungi; phylum Ascomycota; class Eurotiomycetes; order Onygenales; family Ajellomycetaceae; genus Emergomyces; species Emergomyces africanus. Next base: position 19 of record LGUA01000821.1, on the reverse strand, counting down.
CTTCCAGCAATCACAACAA